>DWTR01000001.1:0-169553 GCA_018244935.1 Ardaris minthe | reverse complement strand
CTTTTAACTTTTAACTTTTAACTTTTAACTTTTAACTTTTAACTTTTAACTTTTAACTTTTAACTTTTAACTTTTAACTTTTAAATTATTAGACTTAAATAAAAATGATTAAAAAAATAAAACTGACTATATTATCTATATTTACACTTCTTCCTATTTATGGTCATGCATCAATAGAAATAAATAAAGATAAATTTATTTTTATTGAAAGTAAAAATCAAGAAGTCATTGAAATAAAAAACAATACAAATAGCGATTACTTTATACAGAGTTGGATTTCACATTATGATGAAAGTAACAATACTGACTTACCATTTATGATCACCCCACCACTCTTTAAAATAGAAAAAGACGAAACCTACTTTTTAAAAATCTTTAAGACTGATGAAATAGAAAAAAAAGAACAGGAAACACTATATAAAATAAATATAAAAAGAATACCTTCATTATCAGGTTCAGATAATAATACAAACTTATTACATATTTCAATGAATTCTATTTATAACTTAATATATAGACCTATATCAATAGAAAAAAATGCAATAGATGCATATAAAAAAATAGAGTTTTTAAAAAATAAAAATGATGAGTTTATTGTAAATAATCCTACTCCATATTTTATTACTTTACTTAAAGTTAATTCTGATGGTGTTGTATTTATTGAAAAGAGTAAAACCATACCACCATTTAAAAAATACAATACAAAAAAAACAATCAAAAAACAGGGGTTGATTAAATGGAAAACAATTGACCAATATGGTGTTGAAATAAATGCAACAGATAAGGCGATAATAAATGAAGATTAAGTTAAAAAAAAGAGAGCTTACTTTATTTATTTTAATAATTGCTTTTAACAATAATGCCATCGCTAAAAATAATACTCTTTCTCTTTATTCCCATTCATTTTCTAATGTTAGTGATGAAACTATTCAACTTCTTCTTGAAAATAAAAAACCTGAAGGGTTCTATCATTCTATTATTCATATTAATAATAGAAAAAAAATGGTAAAACTTCTCTATTATAAAGATGTAGGAAATAAATTAACACCCTCTTTTTCTGTTAAGGATTTAATATCTCTTGGTATTGATACCGATTTTTATACCATCAATAAAGAAAGCCCAGATCCTATACTTTTAAGCGATTACTCAATTGATTTTAAATACCAATTTTCCAATCAAAAATTAAACTTGATCATTCCTCAAAAAGCATTAATAAAAAAAACAGATTATGTAATCAATGAACAAGACTGGGATGACGGAATTACCGCATTATTCACTCAATATTCCTATTGGATTAAATATCATCAGAAAAAATCGCCTGAGCAAAAACTTAATTTACACTCAGGTATTAATATAGGTACTTGGCGTGTACTTAGCCAAAGTGGATTTAATTGGAGGAAAGATAGCCATCAATCTAAGCTTTCATCAATTTATGCATATCGACAAATTAATTCTTTTTCTTCTCTTTTTTATGGAGGTAAGTTTTCACCCACAACACGAATATTATCAAATGATAAAATAGTTGGCTTTCAATTAATATCCAATAATTTAATTGCAAACAATACACTTTACGCTAATAGACCTGTTATTGAAGGTATTGCAGATACTCACGCTAACGTTATCATAAAACAAGATGATAAAATCATCTATGAAACAACGGTTCCACCCGGCCCTTTTCTTTTAAATTCACTACCTTCAATAGGAAGTGAAAAACTCACTTTGGAGATCAAAGAAACAGATGGAAGAGTAAAAGTTTCGACACACTACTTTACATCATTACCGAGTCAATTAAATAAAGGAAATTATCAATATAATATTATATCGGGTACATTAACTAACTATCATAATAATAAAAAACCTCTTTTCCTTTTAGGTGAATTTTCATATGGGCTTAGTCAAAAAATCACATCTTATAGTGCCATAAGAAAACGTGATAACAGACATAACTATTTATTAGGGCTATCTTTAGACTTAGGTATATTAGGTGGTTTAGCGACAGACATTAATTATGAGAAAAATAACAACGATAAAATTAAATATCAATTTCGTTATCAAAAAAATATGCCTATAACACAAACTTACTTTAAATCTAGAGTATCCTTTTATCATTATTTAGATAATTTTTTATTAGAAAATAGGATAAAAACAGATCACTCATTCTCTTTATCTAAAAATATTAATAAAATAGGTTATATATCATTACACTACAATGATAAATCATATGATAACTCATCTAAAACATATGAAATAGGAACATCATTTTCATCTTCAATAAATAAAATAAACTATAATTTAAAATATGATTTTAAAAAAGAAAAAAATTTTTCAGATCATTATTTTTCACTTAACTTTCAGATCCCGATAGGAAATAATGCACATCATCATTGGATGAATATTCAAACAAATTATCAAGTAAATAATAAACGTTATTCAAACAATACAAACATTGGTGGTACATTACTGAATAATAATTTAGGATATTCAGTAAGCTATCAGCATACACATCATCCTAAAAGAAAATTTGATCAATTTTCTGTTCATACTCGTTATCAAAATAATTATCAATCTTACCTTTTCTCTGGAAATAAATTAGAAAATAATTACAATTTCAACCTTTCAGTTAATGGTGCATTATTACTTCATTCAGAAGGAATTACACTAACCCCTCGTTTAAGTAAGACCTTTGCATTAGTGAGTACACAAGGCATTACTGGTATTAAAACATCATTTTCGCCCAATTTAGAAACAGATATCTTTGGTAACTTAATTTTAAATAATATTACGCCTTATCGAATAAATAACATTAAACTCAATGCTACAACACTTCCTCAATCCGCTGAGACTGAATATTATAATAAAAATATTATTCCTACATTAGGCGCAATACCTAAAATTACTTTTCCAATAAAAATTGGCTATCGTATTCTTTTTAAGTCAATAATCCCCCTTCCTTTTGCTTCAAAAGTTACCGTACTAGATAAAGAGAATAATATTATTTCTCAAGGATTAGTGACAGAAAATAATGTTATTTTTCTTTCTGCCATTCCTGATAATGGGTTAATCAAAGTAAAATGGGGAGAAGATAAGCAGTGTCAATTTAATTATAATTTGAGTTCCGATGAAACGAAAAAAAACCTGATAAAAAAAGAAGTTAATTGTCTTTAAGTCAAAAATAAAGTATTAGATATGAAAAACAAAACACATTTCGTCTATTTAATTATAATTTTGCTCTATTCATCATTCTCATTTTCATTTTCATCAATGCCAAGACGTGGTGATCTCGAAATCCCACAAAGCTGTGATATAGATTATATTTATGAAAATACAAGTGATAGATTTTCTATTAACGGCAATGACTTTTTATCGTATGAAGCGGGTGAGTTAGCGAGCACAGATCCTCATATTATTCTTATTTCTATCAAAGATTGTTCTAAAAGTTACGGTGATGTTCGCTTAAAAATTGAAAATACCAGTATTGATCATATAACGGGTTATTTAAAAAATACGATTAATGACAATAATGCAAGCAGTAATATTACTTTTCAATTATTGTACAATGAGGAAGAAAGACCTATAAATCTCAATAAAGAGAGTGAATTTACTGAAGAACTGATTGATGGAGAGGCTGAGTTTTATTTTTTAGTTAACTATGTAAAAAAGGATAATATGCCACCAGCATCAGGCTATATAGCATCAAACATTCATTTTATTATGACAATAAATGATGATATTGTTGTTTTTAATGAGTATGATTAATTAATAAGAAAAAGTAAAAACAAAAGCACGATAAATAATGATAATAAATCGTGCTTTTACAATAAATAAAATGGAATTAAGTATCTACTTAAAATTGAGCTACTTCTTTACCCATTTCCCATTGATCCCTTTAACAAATTCACCTTCGTTAGCTCTTGCCACTAATTTTTCACCCGCTAAGCGAGCAACAGATTCTGGTGTCACTTGATTAGTCTTAGCAATTTCAGCATATTTTGCTTTTCTTGCTTGATTTATTTCATCTGCAAGTTGTTGCGCTTGCTTGTTATTAGTTTGCACAAGCTCTATATAACCACTAAAGGTTTCTCCTACCAATCCTTGTGATCTTGCTTCATCAAGCGTTAATGCTATGGCATTTGCACTACCTAAAGTTATCATTAGCGCAAAACTTAAGAGATATTTTTTATAATTCATCATTTATCCTTTAAAAAATGGCGCTGTTATTTTTTAACAGATCTTCCACTTGGCGATCTATTTTTACATTAATTTCATGTTCGATTTTTACATTCATATTAATGTTAATGGGCTTATCCGGTGTGGCGACTTCTAACCGAATACATCCTGTTAATGCTGATATTCCCATCATCAAAGCTGTTAGTAAGAATAGTTTTCTTAAGAATAATGGTTTCACTCTGACTCACTCCCTAAATCTGATAAGCTCTTTTCTAACCACTCTTCCAATTGTGAACCAAATCGTAAACTTCGCCATAATTGGAAGACATTTTCTTCATGTCGATAATTTAAATTAACTTTTCGACGTTTATCTTCTAGAGGATTCGTTCCATTAATTTCTGCCTCTAGCACTAA
The DNA here is from genome assembly GCA_018244935.1 of Ardaris minthe. Taxonomy (NCBI): domain Eukaryota; kingdom Metazoa; phylum Arthropoda; class Insecta; order Lepidoptera; family Hesperiidae; genus Ardaris; species Ardaris minthe. Next base: position 164,972 of record DWTR01000001.1, on the reverse strand, counting down.
CTCACCTAAATTACTTAAATTAACGCGAGTCCAAGAACGGCTGATCTCTAAATAGCGCAACCATGCCATAGCAACGCCTGCAGACATATTATTTTCATCAATAGAATCTACAAAATCCTTATCAAGTCTTAACGTTAAATAAGATGAATTAGCCAGCCAACCATCTTTAATAATCCATTGGTTATTATTAATAAAAAATGGAAATTCACCGCTCACTTTACCTGATGCCGCAAACTGCGTCACTTTTAACAAAGTAAAAAGATGACTTAATTGAATGTTATTAAGAGAAATAATCGCTGCATCATGTTGTGGAATGGTAAGTTTTGCCAATGAAATAGTTCCATCAAGCATGGCTACATTCACATTAGATAAAACTAACGGTTTATTTTCTGTTGCAGGATAAAAACCTTGAAGATCAGCCGTAATATCCGTCATATCAAAAAGATTGTTAACACGCTTTATCCGTAGCTGGACAGGCTGTTTAACGCCTAATTGCCACTCGTTGCCATTTAAACGCCAAGGCAAAATAAAATCTAAACCTTCTAAAACACCATCTTTAAGCCACATTCCACCTTGTTTAACAACAAGATGCCCTCCTGCTATTAATCCTTGTTCTGGAGCAACAGAAAAGTCGGCTTGTGTGTAAAGTTCACCTTTATCAAGAGTGATCCCTAAATCTTCTGGCAAGAGCGATTGAAAAACATTAATAGGTTGTGAAGGCCAACGCATTTGCCCTCTTAATCTTGCACCATCCCAACGCGTATTTATTGCAATAGGTCCTATATTGGGTTTAGCACTTAATTCGCCTTTTAGATTAAAATTAAAAGGTGATTCACCTCGAATAGTGGCAATAAAATCAGTCTTATCTAAAAAACCACCAGCAGGAAAATCAATATGTTGACTAGTTAATTTTATTTTTCCCCCAAATGTTGGTTTTTTCTCATCTCTTATCCATTGAAACGGGCTTTCTAAAGATAATCGAGGTGCAGTCATCGTAGTATGTTGATATCTTAAAACATCAAAACCTGTATTGAGTTTCTCAAAACTCACCACTTTATCAGCCCAATAGCCTGTTCCTGCGATATCCCAACGTGCTTTTAAAGGCAATAAATCCCCTTCCCCCCAATAGCGCCATTGCCAAGTCCCATTATCAGGTAAAAAATCAACTGCCTTACCTTGAAAATGAACACGGTAATCTCCCCAAATAGTATCTTGAGCAACGACTATCGCATTTAAACGACCATTAAAACCTTTTGATGAAAGTGTGGTTCCCGCTAAAGGTAAACGAGCATCTGTGATGGTAAGCGTTTCAGTGAGTGGCCCTTTAAAACGAAATAAAGAGCCAGATTGAAATTCAACAGTAGGATCTGTCAACATGCCTGTGACTTTAACAGGTAATTGCGCACTGGCTTGCATTAATTCTTTATTAACAATACCCGTGATTTGAATAGGAATTTGAGCATCTAACCAATTTACTGCGGTTTCAGGGATCGATATTACTAAATTTCCTTTCCCTGCTTTGCCTTCTGTCATCACGTTTAATCGTGCTGTTAATCTTAAATCAGTCAATCCTTTTTGCCATTGGGTAATATTAATATTTACACCGCCTCGCAAAGGTTGATCGAATCCAAACCATTCCCAACGACCTTGCTCAATCACTATATTTTCAGGTGTCACTTTCCAAGGTAATAAAGCCAACGCGTGACCACCTCCTTGTTCTGCAACTGAAATAGTGCCAGATTGTCCTATCCATTCAAGAATAAACACTAAAGGGTGAGCATAATGAGAAGTTAATAATGTTGCATTAACTGAACCCTTTTCGGGTAATGACGCTATATCTAGAGGAAGTGCTATTTCAGCAGCAAGTTCAATATTATTATCATCAGGTAAATTCACTTTAAACTGTTTAATATCAAGCCACTGATTATCTCTAATAAAAATACCAAGTTGAGCATTTTTTCCTTGGTAAGAGATAAATCGTCCATTGTTTTGTGTTTTTAGCTGTAATGTACCTTGGTAGCGAGCATTTTCTTTTAAGAGTACATTGTCAATATTGACTGATAGATGAGGTATTGAAGCCAGTAGTGAATTTATCTCAAGAGGAACGGTTGCCGTTTCTTCTTGCTTACTGACAGGCATCATTGAAAAACATTTTTCATCAATGGCAAGTTGCTGGCTATTAAATTGCAGCTTATCAAGCTGTTCTTTTTGATAAGAGAAAACAAAGTTATCAAGAGCCGCTAAAGTACAACCCGCTGTTTTTAATTCGATGTTTTCAATTGAAACACCCATACGCTGTAACTTAGGCTGTGATAAAGAAAGTGTTACACCTTCAGGTAAGTAATAATGAGCAACAACAGGTAGCCAACGAGGAATAGATACCCATAAAGCAGTGCCTATTAGACCTGTGCCTAATAGTATCGTCCCTGTCCATTTGATTGTTTTTCTTAACAACACATCATATTCCTTTTAAACAAACCTGAATTATCCACTTACCTCGTCAAATTGTTTTATAATAATAGTATTAATTTCTTTCTTCTTGGGGTTGGATAATTCTTGTTTTTCCAGCCTCTGAATAAAAATTTAATCGAGAGCCGAGAAAACTGGATGAAAATCGTTTCCTATAGTACTAAACATTATGATCGTAAGCACATGGAATGGGTCAATCAACATAATGGATATCATTATGATATTGAATATTTCGATTTTAATTTAACAAAACAAACCGCAAAAAATGCCGTTGGCGCTGATGCTGTCTGTATTTTCGTCAATGACGATGCAAACCGTGCAGTTTTGCAAGAGCTTGCTAGCCTTAATATACGCATTCTCGCATTACGCTGCGCGGGCTTTAATAATGTTGATTTAGAAGCCGCTGCTGAATTAGGCATAACGGTTGTCCGTGTTCCTGCTTACTCGCCAGAGGCTATTGCCGAGCATACTGTTGGTATGATGCTGTCACTTAATCGTCGTATACACAGAGCTTATCAACGTACTCGTGATGCTAACTTCTCATTAGAAGGCTTAACTGGCTTTAATATGCATAATCGCACTGCCGGTATTATTGGTACAGGTAAAATAGGATTAGCGACATTACGCATATTAAAAGGCTTTGGCATGAAGTTACTTGCTTATGATCCTTATCCAAATCAAGCCGCACTTGATTTAGGTGCCGAATATGTTGATTTGGCGACAATTTATGCAAATTCTGATGTAATTTCATTACATTGCCCATTAACAGCAAATAATCATTATCTATTAAATGAAGCTGCTTTTTCACAAATGAAAGATGGTGTGATGATTATTAATACCAGCCGTGGTGCATTAATTGACTCCGCAGCTGCAATTAATGCATTGAAGCAAGGTAAAATTGGTGCGCTGGGAATGGACGTTTATGAAAATGAACGCGATCTTTTCTTTGAAGATAAATCAAATGACGTTATTCAAGATGATATTTTCCGTCGTCTTTCTTCTTGTCATAACGTATTGTTTACTGGGCATCAAGCATTCTTAACAGAAGAAGCCTTAATCAGTATTAGTGAAACAACCCTGCACAATATTAAAGAGATTGCTTCAGGTAATGAGTGCGTTAATCAGATCAAAGCTTAATTCTAAGCATTAAGAGCAAATATCATAAAAAGCCCCCTTCGCCTAGATTAGCCAAGGGGGCTTCTTTTATTTATCGTTGATACAACACTTATTTTTCTTGAGTATCAATAGCTGCTGTTGATTTCGTTGAATCGAAACGTGAGACGGTTTCGTTCTCTTCATCTACTTTAAATTGTGAAACCAATTTAGCTAATTGATGAGCTTCATCATCCATATTTGCTGTAATAGCTGCTGATTCTTCAACCAATGCTGCATTTTGCTGAGTCACGGTATCCATTTCACTGACAGCTAATGCGATTTGGTTAATCCCCATGCTTTGTTCATTAGAAGCAAGGGCAATCTGTTGCATGAAATCATTTACCTGATTGATAGTTGTAACGATCTCTGACATTGAACGTCCAGCTTGAGCAACCTGTTGCGAACCAACATGCACTTTATTAACAGAGTGCGTAATCAAATCATTGATCTCTTTTGCGGCTTCAGCACTACGACTCGCTAAATTACGCACTTCAGACGCAACAACGGTAAATCCTCTACCTTGCTCACCCGCTCTTGCTGCTTCAACTGCCGCATTCAATGACAAAATATTCGTTTGATTGGCAATGCTGTTAATAATGTCATTGATATCTGCAATTTTTTTCGCACTTTCAGAGATTGAAGACATGGTTTCGACCACGCTATCCATCACATTTTCACCATTTTGAGCAGATGCCGTTGCTGTTAGAGCTAATTTGCTGGCCTCGCGCGAGTTATCCGCATTTTTCTCAACCGTTGTTTTAATTTGCTCCATGCTCGCAACTGTTTCTTGTAATGCGCTCGCTTGCTCCTCGGTACGGGAAGATAAATCGGTATTTCCTGTCGCGATTTCGCTTGCACTAACACTGATAGTATTAACGGCATTTTTTACGGAAGAAATCATATGACTTAATGAATTTTTCATCTTATTCATTTCATTGAATAACTGACCAAATTCATTAGTACCGTGATTCTCTACACGCATACTTAAATCGCCTTGGCTCATCTTACTAAAGATATTGATTAAGATTTTAATATTGCCAATAAACGTATGAGAGAACCAACGTAATATAAAGATAAATAAGAGAATAACGATAGTACCAGTAGAAATCGACACTAACATCAAGCGTTCTTGGGATGTTTTTGCAATATCGATATAGCTATTCTCAATGCCATTAGCAACAGCATAATATTGCATAGTAATATCATTTAACTCATCCATTTTAACACTGGCAGAGTGTGTTGTTAGCTCACCTTTACGCAGTCTATCTAATGCGCCAGTGAAGATATCCAGCAGTTCATCAAAACGCTTTGTCATATCATCGGCCAATTCTCGCCCTTCTTGGGTGAGTTTTTCCGTATCTGCCCAACGATGGATCTCTTCACGCGTTATTTCAATATATTCCGCAGTTTGGTGAAAGTATTTTGCTGAGGGTTTTTCATTAACGCGTAATTGTCCATCTAACCCATTAATATTTGCCCTGATCACCGCCATTTGATATCGCGCTTTGCCCATAAGTAACATTTGCTGACTTAGGCTATTTGATGAAACGAAATTATTGTAGGATCGAGTGGAAGCATCATAACTAAAATAAATAATGCTCATAATCAACGCAAATAAAATGGCCAGCATGACCTTAACGGTCTTTTCTATACTGATATTTTTAAACATGGTCATATTCCATCAAAATATACAGAGTTTGTTATCTGTACATTTGTAAGATATCAGAATGCACTCTTTCTCTGATAAAGAGCATATTCCCTGGTGTCAATAAAATAAGGCTAAGATTTATTCATTAGAATATAAAGGCACGTAGGATCTACCTTTGTTTATAATGTCGGTAATAATGAGGGAAAACTTTAGAGTGTAGTGAAAACCATTTTTCATTTATGAAATAAACGATTGTTTTAGCCACCAAGATACAAATTAACTATATAATATCCCGCAATGAAGGTGATTTTACTCAGAAAAAGATAATTTATTAATTATTTTTTAGTTTTTGTGATTTTATTTATACATTTTCATCTTAAGTTTTAATAGGTATGTTTACCTATTAACATTAATTTATTTAATTTTGAAGTTAATTTATAGTGAGTTTTTAAAGTGTTTTATTTCCAATAAAAATAAAGCAGTTTCCAAAAACTGCTTTTATTGTTTATTTATTATGAGTAATTTAGCTTTATTAAGAAATTTAAATATTTTTTTCTATTAATAGTTTTTCAGTTAGTTCAATAAGTCTTATCACATTTAATGGGGTTTCTATTTTTTTAACTTCTTCCAAAGAAAGCCATTGGAAAGATTTATTTGTTAATTGGCTATTTTTTAACGGTTTACAAAGATAAATCATATCGATGTGATAATGAAATCCTTGTTTTTTATCGTGGATGGGTTCTTTTAAAATGGCGAGAGGTTTTACAAGCTCAATAACATCATTGTTATTTAGGTTAAGGCTAAATTCAGGTTGATAGCAAAGGCACTCACACAGTAAACCTGTTTCTTCTTCTATTTCTCTTAATACGGCATTTTGTGGCTCTTCATTTTCTTCTATATGACCACCTGGTGGTAACCAACAACCTATTTTAGAATGTAAATGGAGAAGGAATTTACCCTGCTCATTGAATACAATGCCCGTTGCGGTGAAATGACTTTTAGGCATTTCTATTGCCATAATATTCTGATCCTTTACTTTATTTATTTTTATCCAATGTACATCACATCTATCATGACTTTTGTGCTATTTATGGTCTTTGGCACTTATTGAAGATTGTTTTATTCCCATTAAAAAATCAGAAAATATCTTTTTAAAATCCTTACAAGCATTTTCAGGCAATGTCGCTTCATTTTTTAAATTAATCGCAATATGCGTGACAAATCCATAAACTAAATTCACAACAATATCAGGAGAATAAGTGCAAATTTCTTGTTTATCATAAAGAGTATCTACACATTTTCTAATTCTAGGGATAAGAATTTGTGAATCAATTTCATCCCATTCCTTCCAACCTAAAACGGAAATTATTTCTTGTAAGGGAATAAGCTTATCTTTATGTTTATAAATATGATCAACACAGAGACTAAAAATAGCTTCTAGCTCTTGCCACTGATCATCATAAGTAGGAATTTGAACCAGTTTTTCGACAACTTTATCAACCTGAAAAAGATAGCACTCTTTTAATAGCGCTTTCTTATTACTAAAGTGGTGATAAAAAGCCCCTTTGGTTACTCTTGCATGACGTGATATTTCATCAACGGAAACATCACAATAGTTCTGATTTATAAATAGTTCTTGTGCCGCTTCACGTAACGCAGCGCGTGTTTGCTCTGAATTCTCTTGTTGCCGTGATTTTATTTTCATGATAAAACCCTTAAAACATACCATAAGTATGTAATAATATATGGGTATCAGTTTTGTGTAAACTGAACAAAATATTTTCAGGAAATTATCATGTCATCTCAGTACAATGGGCTTATCCCCTCCAATACCTTATCCTCATTTAATATAGAAATTATCAAAGAACTCCTTCTCTGGATTGAGGTGAATCTGGAAAAACCGTTGTTACTTGGTGATGTTGCAATTAAATCCGGTTATACAAAGTGGCACTTACAACGTGTATTTAAGCAAGCAACAGGATTAACACTGGCTTCGTATATTCGAGGAAGACGCTTAACAAAAGCGGCAACAGAATTACGTTTAACTAAATTACCCATTCTGACTGTGGCATTGCGTTATCAGTTTGACTCTCAGCAATCATTTACTCGTCGTTTTAAAGCCACATTCGGTGTAACACCTACGGAATATCGTAAACTTGATAATCTTTGTGGTGATAACTTTCAGCCCCCTATCAATTTTGATGTTGTTGATCTGCCTATTCCTAAAATTATGGAATTACCTGAAAGTTATGTTTATGGGATGCAATATCAATATTTTTGCTCTATCGAAGATATCGGCAAATTACATGAAGATATTCGTCACCAATTTTGGAATGATTTTTTACTGTATACAGATAAAAACTTTACAGAAAGTACGGTGCTTATCTCATACCAACCCAATACATTACGTAAAAATAAAATCCAGATTGATTATGAAATTGGGCTAAGTAGCTTAGATCATTTTACAAAAACCAGTGGTTTTAGAAAAAGAATGATTGAGGCAGGACGTTATGTCAGATTCCAATTTAAAGGAACGCTGGAAGAATATAAGCAGTTTGCAATGAAAATTTATTTTTATACGCTACCTGCATTAGGTTTATGCCGCCGCTCAGGGGCTGATATTGAAAGATATGTCAGTATAGAAACTGATGTTGATTTAATGGAATTACCAAAAACTTTAGAAATTGATTATTTCGTTCCTATTCATTAATGATCCTAAAATAGCCTGAGTTTTCAGGCTATTTTATTAAGTGTAGATTAATTTTATAGCAATTATCTGTGCGATAAATTTTTCATCGCTTGTTTCTATACAATAACTCACTAAATTAGCTGTTTACTTATTATTAAAATAAAATTTCTTATTACCTCCCGACAAAAACAAATCAGGTGATCATGCGCATTTCACGTCTATTTTTACTCTTTATTATTTTGCTTCCTTCATTTGCAAGTTATGCAGAAATATCGACACATCTACTCCCACGAAAAGATGGTAGTGAAATTAGCTATTACTTGGATAAACGAGCTGAAAAAAATCAAACTCTATTAGTGTTAATGCAAGGCTCTGACTGTAACAGCATTAAAAATAATATGTTTATCCAAGAAACTTTTGGTCAGTGGTTACCAAATAGTGATGTTTTAATGGTGGAAAAATACGGTATTACTGCCCTCTTACCTTATTCACAATATGAAGGTGAACGTGTTGATTGCCCTGAAAGCTATAAACGTCATGATAATCCCAAGCAACGAACCGAAGACTATGAGGCGGTATTAGATAAATTATCTCCACAGTATCCGAATATTATCTTAATTGGTGGCAGTGAAGGTGCCACAATGGTGCATTTAGTGGTCACTAAGCGTAATGATATTAAAGCTGCTATTGCGCTAAATGGCGGGGGTCGTTTTTTTCTTGATGATGTTCTTTATAATATCCGTCATACCACACCGAAAGAACATGTTGAAGATGCTCTAAATGGCTTTCAACAATTTGCTGACGCAATAAAAAACAATCAAATAGATGATGAACAATTTATCAGCGAACACAGTAAAATATGGTGGCAACAATTTTTTACTATCGATTTACTTAAAGTCATTAAAAGTAATCACCGCACCCCTGTATTAATTATTCAGACACTTAATGACACCAATGTAAATGTCGATGCATTTTATCAGCTAAGCCAAGATATCAATCAGCCTAATGTGAAATTCATTAAATACAATAAGTTAGATCATGGATTTTATAATGAACAAGGCGAGCGTTTAACGAATGAAATAATCCATGATATACAGCATTGGTACTCTCAATATGCGAAATAATTTTATCTTTTTTTATTGGCTCGCATTCTTATTATCCTATACTTAAATAGTAATAAATTTGCTTACTAACTGATTTAAAGCAGGATCTTTATATCGTTAATTCTGTATAATAATTATTATTCACTCTTTTAAGTTTGGGATAAGAATGGAAAGCACGACTGCACTTTTACGTCTTGATAAAATAAGTTATCGGGTCGATAACAAAACCATCCTCGATGATATCAATTTTGAACTTCAACCTTCTGAATTTAAACTTATCACAGGGCCTTCAGGTTGTGGTAAAAGTACCTTACTCAAAATTATTGCTTCTCTACTGTCACCAACTAAGGGTTCAGTTTTCTTTGAAAATAAAGACTATTTGACGCTGTCGCCCGAAGAATATCGTCAACAAGTTTCTTATTGCACTCAAACACCAATGTTATTTGGTGAAACTGTTTACGATAACCTTAAATTTCCTTATTTCTTACGAAAACTCTCAGTGGATGATAAGAAACTGATACATGATTTGGATTATTTTTGTTTACCAGAATCCATTATGAAAAAAGGAATTAATGAACTTTCTGGCGGTGAAAAACAGCGTATTTCATTGATAAGAAATCTGCAATTTATGCCAAAAATCTTATTACTTGATGAGATAACAAGTGCATTAGATGAAGATAATAAAACAAAAGTGAATGATGTTATTCACCACTATGTTAAAGATCAAAACCTTGCCGTGTTGTGGGTTACTCACGATCAAAATGAAATAAAACACGCTGATGATGTGATCTTATTACCTTCTCACAATAATGCCTGATCTTTTATTTCTTTATCAGTCACCCTTTTGTTATGAGCGAACATAATACTATGAACGAACATACGATAAGCAATGAATCTCTGATTTTCTCGCTTTTATTAGTTCTCGTGGCTATTTTTATTAGTCGCAAAGAAAAACTAGCTTTAGAAAAAGATATTATTTGGAGTACAGCAAGAGCCATTGTTCAACTATTAATTGTTGGCTATGTCTTGACCTATATTTTCCATGTTGACCATTTTATTCTCACCTTCTTAATGGTGTTATTTATCTGCTATAACGCAGCTCATAATGCCAAAAAGCGAAGTAAATACGTTAAAGATATTTTTCTGATCTCTTTTACTGCTATTACAACTGGGGCATTATTAACTTTAACTATTTTATTACTCACCAGTTCAATTGCTTTTACGCCAATTCAAATTATTCCTATTACGGGGATGATTGCCGGTAATGCAATGATAGCAACAGGGCTTTGTTATAATAATTTGGGTCAGCGTTTTCAAAATCAACAACAGCAATTGCAAGAGATGCTAAGCCTTGGTGCAACACCTAAATTGGCCTCAATGAGTATTATTCGAGATAGCATTAAATCTTCATTGATCCCAACCGTTGATGCAGCAAAAACAGTGGGCATTGTGAGTTTACCAGGCATGATGTCAGGGCTTATTTTTGCCGGTGTTGATCCATTACAAGCCGTTAAATATCAAATTATGGTGACTTTTATGTTGATGGCAACAGCCAGCATTTCAACCATTATTGCTTGCTATTTAACTTATAAGAAGTTTTTTAATCAGCGCCACCAGCTTATTAATTTTGAAAACCACTAGTTATTAGCTTTTTAACTATATTGATAAAGGTTGATAAAGGTCACTCAATTGAGTGACCTTTTTTATTACTGACTAAGAAATCGGTTTAAAATCTTATTTTAATACCGTGCATCCCATTTTTTTGACTAACTCACCAGATTGCAATTTCACATCTTGAGCACTTTCAGGTAGCTGACTCCAGAGTGTTAAACCTGTACGAGCTTCCACTTCCGACACTGTTACTTGGAATTCACAAAAATTTGCTTTTTTCGGTGTTTGTTGATCCATAATAAACGCTGCGTAAGAGGCGTTTTCTGGCGAATCATTTAAAAAAATCACTTTAAAATAAGCACTTGGAATTGTGTGTTCTTTATCTGTACTTGGCAATTTACCCATATCTCTTTCATAGATAGGACCTGTAACTGTAAAGACTTTATGACCCTCGTTTGCCAAATTACGTTCTTGATCTTCTAATCGCACCCACGCACCTTGGTTTAAATCTGCTTTTTGTGGGGTGATATTAGAAAGATAGTTAAGCGCATTCCAACCAGGTAACGCAGCTAATGAAGCTAAAGGCGCTTGATGACCACGGTCAACTTTTAATGTGGCATTGGCATTTTTGTAATCCGTTGGCGATAAGGTTTCATCATTGCCTAAAGCCGGATCTTTTTTCCAGTTACGTGCTTTACCACTGCCAATACTGTCTTTAGTCACTAAATAAGCCACCCAGTCTGCAAACTTGGTTTCGCTATTATTATTTAATGTATAAACATCGCGTTGAATAGTGGTTTCACTGCCGCCTAATGGACAACCAATACCACAGTTTTCATCATTCATTGCACGCATTGAAGTATCACGCGCAACAGTAGATGGTTGAATGAGAAGATCAGGTTCTACTGTCACCTCTGAATTGGCATAGCTAGTTGAAACCATAAGCAGTGATAAAACAATTGGGATAATACGTTTCATATAAAATTCCTTTTTATAAAATGAAGAAACAAAAAAACTCGCCGAAGCGAGTTTTGATGTTTGAGATAAGAGAAAATCCATTCTTCTCTTTTTTAATGAATTCTGGTAATAAACGATAAAAAACGCATCATTTTAATATTGATGTGCTTTTTAATAACTGAATATGACTCAGAATTTTGCTACGAAATATGGCGGGAGTTTTCACAGCGCTAGAATGCAAAAAACCCCGCATAAGCGAGGTATTTATTCATTTAGTTGGTGAAATTCAAATCTCCCACCATGGAAATAATCATGTCCTATATTTCCCATTACGTCAATAATTTTTCTTAAAAATATTTTTTGATAAAAACTTTTTCTCTTGTTGGTATTAAATTAGGAATTTTTATTATTGATATCATATCAACCTGTATAGTTGACATCCCATCGTTTTTCTAAACTTTCGCGTAATTCAAAGGTAAGGGAAATCACCACATTTTCACCAACGTAAGGATATCTGGCGATAAAAATAACCTGATTATTATTGGGTAATTCAAAGACTTCTGCTTCACCTAAATGAAGTGACATCACTATTTTCTTTTTAGCAAAGCGGATCGGTTTTCCATAATGAGCATGTAGCCACTCTTGTGTCATTAATGGCTGTAATCCGAAAGGAAGTGCATGGGGAAAATGAAATTGATTTGTTTTTTTATCAAATAGCGTCAGTGTGATTTCACTTAAACCAACACCATACGGCTCAAAATATAAGTGAAGAGATTCTTTTCTCATCGCCAAACTACCATTTTTGGGTTTGGACTTATAAGGAATTAAATTTTTATCGTAAACATCTTGATATTTCTTCCCTAATTGAGCAATCAGCCCAGCAATATCTATTGTCATTACTTAGATCCCTTAACAAAAAGCGCCTATAAAGGCGCTTTTTAATGAAAATAAGAAATTAACCACGTCCTTTGGGACGATTAAGAATATGATCTTCCCAATCTTCAACTTCCGTTTCTGGCACCGCAATATATCTTACAGAAATATTGCCTTGGTGCATTTTGGCTTTATTACCCGCAATAAGTGGATGCCAACTTTGTAACGTTTTGCCTTCTGCTAACAGGCGATATGCACATGTCATTGGTAGCCACTCAAATGTCGGTAAATTATACCGTGTAAGCTTGATACAATCTGGCTCATAACGGAAACGATCTTCGTAATTACTGCATTGGCAAGTTTTAATATTTAGCTGATTACAAGCGACATTGGTAAAATATATCTCATCAGTATCATCATCCATTAACTTGTGTAAACAACACTGTCCACACCCGTCACAGAGCGATTCCCACTCATCATCACTCATTTCATCTAATGTTTTAGTCTGCCAAAAAGCCTGTGTCATCTCTACGTTATTACCTTATTGCTCATCTAATACGAATTAAATAACCCGCGTTGTCAACTGATGCTCATTAACACTTAATACCAACATATCACCTGATTCTAGAGGACCAACACCTTCAGGTGTCCCCGTTAAAATCACATCACCAGGACGTAGGGTAAAAAAGCGAGACATATAGCTGATAAGGGGTAAAACAGGGGTTAGCATATCACGACTGTTACCCTGCTGACGAATCTCGTCATTAACACGTAACATTAAATCCGCATTTTGCGGATCGCCAAATGAATTGACTGGGATAAAACCTGATAATGGCGCAGAGCCATCGAACGCTTTACTTTTTTCCCATGGTTGCCCTGCTTTTTTCAATTTACCTTGCAAATCACGTAATGTGAGATCAAGACCAAGACCGAAACCCGCAATTGCACGATCAACTCTATCTTCATTAGCTTGCTTAAGCGGCTGACCGATAAGTACTGCTAATTCAATTTCGTGATGAACCGCTCCCATATCTTTTGGGATAGCAATAGGTTGGCGAATATCACACATAGCTGTTTCTGGTTTGATAAAAATCACAGGCTCTTCTGAGCGAACGGACCCCATCTCTTTAATGTGATTAGCATAGTTACTACCAACGCAGATCACTTTATTGACAGGAAAATCAAGTAACGCACCTTCCCAATCACGATGTTGATACATAATGTGTTCCTTTTAGGTAAATTGCTGTGTTTTATTTCACTGTAAAAATGCAATTAGTTCGCGTTAGGCAGTGAATTTATTTTATTAGCAACGCCATCAGCCATTGTGACAATGCTGAGAGCAAAAAAGTAAGAGCTGTTCCAATGCATAATCGTACGGAAGTTCTGTGTTACTAAATAGCTTCTGTGCAAATCATCATCAGGAATAATTAACCATACAGGCATATCATCGTTCAATTGGCTATTGACTGGTAATTGAACACCCAATGCTTTCCATTGAGCGACCGTTTTTTTCTGTTCGGTCTTAATGCCTTCAAGCTGTTGGTTAAAATCTACCGATAAAGTAACCTGTTCTCCCCAAGGAAGTCCACTTCTCCAACCTTCAGTCGCTAAATAGTTAGCTGCCGAAGCAAATGCGTCTTCTTGAGTATTCCAAATATCGATTTTCCCATCACCATTGCCATCTGCGGCATAAGTTAGGAAGGAAGATGGCATAAACTGAGTTTGTCCCATAGCACCCGCCCAAGAGCCTTTGAGGCGTTGTCCTTGAGGGATGTGTCCTTCTTCAATAATCTCTAATGCTGCCATCAATTGACGCGCAAAGAGTTCTTCTCGACGCCCTTCAAACGCGAGCGTTGCAAGTGCAGAGACAACATCTTCTTTGCCTTGCACCTTACCAAAGCCACTCTCAAGTCCCCATAACGCAACAATATAGTTTGCAGGTACACCATATTTGTTGCTGATTTGTTCTAGGGTATCTTGATTCTCTTGGTAAAGCTTAGCACCTTGGTTTAAACGGCCATTGGTGACAATGCGTGGTAAATAAACATCGAGTGTTATTTTCTTTTCCGGTTGATTACGGTCTGATTTAATAACTCGTTCAATAAAATGTGCTTCTGAAAAAGCAAAATCTATTGTTTCTTGTTTATATCCCAATTGAGCTGCTTTTAACTTTAACGCTTCAACATAAGCAGGAAATTGTGCAGAAGTACGAGTTTCTTTAGGAAACGCTTGTTCTAACGATGCAACATTCACTTGCTTCCATCGAGGTGTTTTTTGTGTTTCAACTACCGTTGCCTCTGGTGCAGTAATTTGCCTTTCAGCCAACTTTTGTTGGCCATTAGTACACGCAGATAACATTAAACCGGAAACAATCACAGCGATGAATGAATATTTGAACATTTATGCTCCTTTTATCTCGATGATTTATTCAGTTTTTTCTGATTTTTTTAATTCATCTAAATAAGCATTTAACATACTTTCGACAGGTGGTGGAACTTGTAAGTAAAAACCCTGCTCAACTAATGCTTTTTTGACTTTTTCAATGTCAGCATGCGCTAAACGCTGTCTATCCGCGAGATTAAGCAACATTGAAAACTGTGGTTCGCCAAAACTTTGTAATAATTCGTCCGGAATTCGAGAGAAATCATCCTTTTTTTCGATGTATAAATAAGTTTGATCACGTTTGGTACTACGGTAAATTGCACAAATCATTTTCATTAAACTCTAATTATTAAAATAAGCGACTTGCCTGAATATTTTAGTAAATATAACATGCTTATATACTTTCGTAATATCGTCTCTGGTTTTTTGTGCCAGATTATAAAAAATTTACTGAGTCAGATAGATGTCAAACACGCCCATTGAGTTAAAAGGCAGTAATTTTACCCTTTCAGTACTCCATTTAAACGATGGAACACCGAAAGTTATTCGTCAGGCGATTTCAGAAAAAATTGCACAAGCGCCTCAATTTCTGAAAAACGCACCTGTGGTTATCAATGTCTCTGCTTTAGCAGATGAAAATATTGATTTTAAAAAACTGAGGCGAATTGTAGAAGATGCTGGCTTACGCGTCGTGGGAATTAGTGGTAGTTCAAACGCTCAACAGAAAGAAGCGATAATTGCCGCACAGTTACCTATCTTAAATGAAGGTAAAATAGTTAAGCCAAGCACTCAGGCAAATAACGATAAAACGAATGAAGCACCGACAGTTGTTCGTCAAAAAACAAAAATCATCCACACTCCTGTTCGTTCAGGTCAGCGTGTTTATGCTCAAAATAGCGATTTAGTCGTTACCAGCAATGTAAGTGCAGGCGCTGAATTAATTGCTGATGGTAATGTTCATGTCTACGGTGTATTGCGTGGACGTGTGCTGGCAGGAGCATCGGGTGATAAAGAGAGCCATATTTTTTGTACACATCTGTCTGCTGAACTTGTTTCTATTGCTGGTCAATATTGGCTAAGCGACCAAATTCCTACAGACTTTGTTGGTAAATCAGTACAACTGAGTCTGCAAGAGAATGAATTAACAATCGAGAACTTAATTTAGAGCATCGACAAGGAATCACTCCATGGCACGCATTATTGTTGTTACGTCAGGTAAAGGTGGGGTTGGTAAAACAACTTCCAGCGCGGCCATTTCTACCGGCCTCGCTCAAAAAGGTCATAAGACGGTTGTTATCGACTTTGATATTGGGTTACGTAATTTAGACCTTATCATGGGTTGTGAACGTAGAGTTGTTTATGATTTTGTTAACGTTATTCAGGGCGATGCATCTTTAAATCAAGCATTGATTAAAGATAAGCGTACAGAAAATCTGTTTATTCTCCCTGCTTCACAAACAAGAGATAAAGACGCGCTCACCCGTGATGGTGTCGAACAAGTATTAGATGAACTCGATGAAATGGGTTTTGATTTTATTATCTGTGACTCACCTGCAGGTATTGAAAGTGGTGCATTAATGGCTCTTTACTTCGCAGATGAAGCCATTATCACAACAAACCCTGAAGTATCATCTGTACGTGACTCCGACCGTATTTTAGGTATTCTTGCCTCTAAGTCACGTCGTGCTGAACGTGGTGAAGATCCAATTAAAGAACATCTGCTATTAACTCGTTATAATCCTGGTCGTGTTAACCGTGGTGACATGTTAAGTATGGAAGATGTCCTTGAAATTCTATGCATTCCACTATTGGGTGTTATTCCAGAAGATCAATCTGTTTTACGTTCATCTAACCAAGGTGAACCTGTTATTTTAGATGGCGAATCTGATGCAGGTAAAGCCTATTCAGATACAGTAAATCGTTTGTTAGGTGAAGAACATCCATTCCGTTTTATTGAAGAAGAGAAAAAAGGCTTTCTGAAACGCCTTTTTGGGGGGTAAAAGATGGCTTTACTAGATTTTTTCCTGTCGCGTAAAAAGTCGACAGCTAATATTGCCAAGGAGCGTCTACAAATTATCGTAGCAGAACGCCGCCGTGGTGATAGCGAGCCAGCTTATTTACCTGATATGAAAAGAGATTTATTAGGCGTCATCTGCAAATATGTGCAGATAGATCCAGAAATGCTTTCTGTTCAATTTGAACAAAAAGGTGATGATATCTCGGTATTAGAGCTAAATGTGACTTTACCTGAGAGTGAAGAACCTACAAAGTAAATCATATTTTACGCTTTATATAAGTCATTATTCACAGAGCCAGCCATGAACTATAATTAATTTGATTGGCTCTGTGTTTAATTATATACAAACTGAATGCACCTGAATGCGCAAATAGCGCTATATCTCGTTGCTATTTTAATCATTGGTGATAAGTCAAAGGAGGCATGTTATTTCGTAATAACATCTATATTTACTAATATTTTATTTAACCTGTTTATTGCCTTCGCCTTTTCTAGGTGTTTTTTGTGTGCAAAAAATAAGAGCCTCAAAAGAGACTCCTATTCGTCATGCTTTATTTTGTTTATTTATCGAACTAATAATTCATCTTATTTTGGATATTAAAGATTAGAAAATAAACAATGCGTGAAGCTATGGATATTGCGCAAGGATCTCTGTCACTTTCTCTTCTAATAATGCTTTACGCCAGCGCGAAGTCAGTTCAGGTTGCCCTTCTTTTATTTTCCAATGAACACTCAGTAATTGATTTATTTGTCTTCTTGAAGCTAATAATTCAGGGTTATAACGCTTGTCTTCACTAATTTCTTGAATAACCGATTTGATTGCTTTAAACGCTTTTTTATAGTTTGGTTGTTCAATTAAGTTACCAATAGGCTCTGGGCAATCTTCATCTTTAATTTCTTTTGCTTTAACAACAAAATCTAACAAACGACGACCATGGCAACGGATCTCTTGCCCTGAAAGCGATAATGCATCGAGTTCTGCCAATGATGAAGGAAGATAACGTGCAACAGACCATAAATGTTCTTCTCTTACAACGAAGTTTAATGCCATATCACGAGATTTAGCTTGATTTAAACGCCACTGAGCAAGCATTTGTAAGCATGCTAGCTGCTGACCTTTTAATTGCCATGCATTGCTAATATCACGATAGGCAAGCTCTGGTACAACCGTTTCTTGCCGACGTTCTGCAATCATGTTGCATTCATCTGCAATTGCATCCATATAGCCCGCATCTTCAGCCTCTTTAATTAATTTTTCAGCTAAAGGTAGCAAATAGAAAACATCACCACTGGCATATTGGCACTGTTTTTCAGTTAAAGGACGCGCTAACCAATCTGTTCGGGATTCACTTTTATCTAGTGCAACATTTTCATATTTCTCAACTAATGTCGCAAAGCCACAAGAGATGGGATGCCCTAAGAATGCAGCAACCACTTGAGTGTCAATCATAGGTGTTGGAACACAGCCAAATTGGTGAGAAAAGACTTCGAGATCTTCACTTCCCGCATGGAGAAACTTCATAATTTCTGGGTTTGTTAATAGTTCAACGAAAGGCGTCCAATCCTTAATTGTTAACGGATCAATAAGAGAGATCTGTTTACCGTCATACATCTGGATCAAACCAAGATGTGGGTAATAGGTACGTATGCGGACAAACTCTGTATCTAAAGCTATTTGTGAAGCCTCTGAAGCGGCTTTACAGGCGGTATCTAGTGCAGTGTCTGTCGTAATCAATTGATAATTCAAAACAGGTTTCTCTTGTTTTTATGTCTAATGACTTTTTATGTAATCACAAAAACGCCGGTATAAACCGGCGAAATTGAAAAAGGTTATTGAGTGTTGTATCAAGATTCAGTTGAGGTTTTCAACCCTTTTTCTTCATTTCTTAACTCTCTGCGTAAAATTTTACCAACATTTGATTTTGGTAATTCATCGCGAAACTCAATAATTTTAGGTACTTTATAACCTGTTAGGTAACGACGGCAGTGTGTTTTTATTTCATCTTCTGTTAATGATGGATCTTTTTTCACAATGAAAACTTTAACTGTTTCACCTGAGTTTTTACTTGGTACGCCAATCGCAGCCGATTCTAAAACCTTAGGATGCGCCGTAACAACCTCTTCGACTTCATTAGGATATACATTAAAGCCTGAAACTAAGATCATATCTTTTTTGCGGTCAATGATACGAATAAAGCCTTCGTCATCCATTGTGGCAATATCACCGGTTGCAACCCAACCATCATGTAAGACTTCATCAGTGGCATCAGGACGATTCCAATAACCTTTCATGACTTGAGGGCCACGAACCCACAATTCACCGCCTACAGTGCGGTCAACCTCGTTACCTTCATCATCGATAAACTTAACGTCTGTTGAAGGTACAGGTAATCCAATACTGCCACTGTATTTTTTCAGATTATAAGGGTTACCCGTGACCAAAGGAGAACATTCAGTCAAACCATAACCTTCTAACAAGTGCTTGCCCGTTAGCTCTTCCCACTCTTTCGCAACACTACTTTGAACAGGCATACCACCGCCAACAGAGAGGTTTAGTTTAGAGAAATCAAGCTGACGGAATTCTGGATTTTGTAACCAAGCATTAAATAAAGTATTTACACCCGTAATTGCCGTGACAGGGTAACGTCCTAGTTCTTTAATTGTCCCTTTCACATCACGAGGATTGGTAATAAGTAAATTTTTACCACCAATTTCAATAAAGAGCAGACAGTTTACGGTTAAAGCAAAAACGTGATACAGCGGTAACGCTGTAACCACCAGCTCTTTACCTACATTTAGTGCAGGTACATAAGCCGCTTTTGCTTGTTCAAGATTTGCCAACATATTGCGGTGCGTTAACATTGCACCTTTAGCAATACCTGTTGTTCCCCCTGTGTATTGCAAGAAGGCTAAATCACTTCCTGTAATTTCAGGTTTGATATATTGCATACGATAACCAAAATGCATTGCTCTACGGAATGAAATTGCATCTGGTAAATTATATTTAGGCACTAATCGTTTGATATATTTAACAACAAAGTCAACTAATGTTGCTTTAGGACGAGATAGCTGATCACCCATTCGGGTTAAAATAACGTGTTTAATACTGGTATTAAATACGATTTTTTCGAGTGTATGCGCAAAGTTAGAGACGATTACAATGGCAGTTGCACCACTGTCATTTAACTGATGTTCCAGTTCTCTTGGTGTGTAAAGTGGGTTTACGTTTACGACAACCATGCCTGCACGAAGAATACCGAAAAGCGCGATAGGATATTGCAATAAATTAGGCATCATTAAGGCAACACGATCACCTTTTTTTAATCCTAAGCCGTTTTGCAGGTATGCTGCAAAAGCACGGCTACGCTCTTCAAGTTTGCGATAAGTCATGACCTCGCCCATATTAATAAAGGCGGGTTGATCTGCGTAATTTGCGACAGCGTTTTCAAGCATCTCAGCAAGGGATGCAAAACGGTCCGGGTCAATTTCAGCCGGAACATCTGCCGGATAACGTTTAAGCCAGACTTTTTCCAAAGTAGTACTCCTGATTAATCGCACTTCTTGAGTTAATATTATGTTTCATTTTTAACAAAGTATTAACTCATCCTACCAGCACAAACAATTTTCTGTTGTGAAGATGCGAAGTGTGTCACTAAATATTTTATTTTTAGATTAACAAAAAAGAAGGCGGTCAAAACCGCCCTCTCTTTTATTTTTATTCAACTTTAATAACTCTATTAGATAGTTACCTAATATATTATAGGCGTTGATTATACACCGTTTCATACAAATGGAGATAAAATATTATATCGTCATGTAATCAAATACCCATTTTTTATTCTAAAATGGGTACAACCTGACCAGTTCCATATGGATATCCACCATAACCGCCATATCCATGGTGATAACCCCAATATGGGCCATCTCCATAATATCCCCACATCATAACAGGTGCTGGCATAATAACTTGTTGTGTCAGTGTCCAACGTTTCATACCCGTTACATCAATACGCAAAAATGGGTAACGAGCCTCACCAACTTTGCCAGATTCAACACCTTTAATGGTACCAACAACAGTGACATACTGATTTTTATAATCAGTAGGATCTAAGAAATGCATAACATTAGCATAGAGACGCCCAACAGAAGGCTGTTGCAATTCGGGCGCAGCATCGTATTGAGAAAGGGGCATAACAGCAATTTCTAGTTGTGTTGATGATTGAAGATTTTTAACATCAATCACACGTCCACCAAAACGCCCTTCTTGACCAATATAAAGCTCCGGTGCAACAAAAACGCCATTTAAATCAGTAACAGGTGTTGCCGATGTACCTTTTATTGATTCAGGTATAGAGACGCATCCCGCCAGAAACAAAGCACCAGATAAAAATAGCGCTTTGCTTACCAAACGGTAGTTTAATTGTCTATTCATAAACCACCTCATTGCAAGTCATTATTGACGTTACTCTATAGTACTATTATAGCTTTACTCTTCGATTTCTAATAGATACTCACAAATCTATTCACGACCGGGCAATTTTTTCCACGTCACCTCATTACGTAAATAAACAGGTTCAGCTTCTTCAACTTTGGTCGCTTTACCTTCATGCCAAGCGGTTACAGCAAGAGGTAACATATCTTGTGCAGCAGGAAGCGTAATTTCAGTTTCCACAACAGTGAAAGGCAGCGTTTCTTTTAAATCAGGATAAGCTTGCCAGCCTGTACCCGCTATTGCCCATGTTCCTGTTGTTGATTGTAATGCTTCAATAAATTGCTCAGGCTTCATCACCGCTTCAGTGTTTTCCCCCACCCAAGCACCTGCATCATTACGCTGATATTGAGCGCAATAAATTTCACCCATACGAGCATCAATTGCCACGAGAACTTGTTTTATACCCGTTGTTCTAAAGACACCTTCAGCCATTGTGGCAAGTGATGAAATACCAATCATGGGTAACTCGGCACCTAATGCAATACCTTGAGCAACACCCACACCAATACGAACCCCTGTAAAACTTCCTGGGCCTCGTCCAAAAGCAAGTGCATCTAATGATTGCAATGTGATGTTTGCTTCTTCTAAGGCGCTTTTCACCATAGGTAAAATCTTTTGTGTATGTTCACGAGGTGAGATTTCAAAACGTGAAGCAACAACACCTTCATTCCAAACTGCAACTGAACAAGATTCTGTTGCAGTATCAATTGCTAAAATTCGCAGTGACACGCCATAACTCCGGCAAATTCGATAATTAAAAGAGAAAGAATAATATCATAATAGTGTTCAACAGAATAAACACACATTCTGTGCGATCGCTACTATGAATCCGATATTTCTTGTGTTTCATTCTGCTGTGCGCGTTGGCTCAAAAACGTCATTGTTTTTTCGAGTGAACGCGTTCGTGGTGATGGCGGCAAACTACTTAAAAAAACTTCGCCATAAGCACGAGAAACCAACCTATCATCACAAACTATAATTGCACCATAATCGTGTACATCACGAATTAATCGCCCGACACCTTGTTTTAAACTAATAACCGCATCAGGAATTTGGACATCCCTAAAGGCATCTCCACCGCGCAATTCACAATCTTCAATACGCGCTCTTAATAAAGGATCATCAGGTGCTGTAAAGGGTAATTTATCAATAATCACACAAGACAAAGTATCGCCACGCACATCGACACCTTCCCAAAAACTTTGAGTCGCCACTAAAAGTGCATTTCCTGATGAGACAAATTTTTGCAGTAATTGCGTTTTGCTCATCTCACCTTGCATCAATACGGGTAATGGCAAACTGGCTTTAAACTCTTCGGCAAGCCCCCGCATCATGGCATGTGAAGTACAGAGAAAAAAACAGCGACCTTGGTTCTTTAAAATAACAGGCGCTAACATAGCGGCTAAACGTTTCGCCGTATAAGGTTGATTTAATGGTGGCAAATAACGAGGCACACAAAGTAGTGTCTGATGTTGATAATCAAACGGGCTATTTAAAATCAGTGTTGTCGCATTTTCTAAGCCCAATCTATCTGTGTAATAAGACATCTGCTCATTGACAGAAAGTGTTGCCGAGGTAAACACCCAACTACTTTTGTGTGATTTGATAAGCTCACGAAATTTATCTGCAACAGAAAGTGGCGTAATGGCCAGTAAAAAATGGCGACCATAACTTTCAAACCAGTAGCTATAACCCGGAATTGTGGTATCAATCAGGCGCTTTAAGCGATTACGATAAACAGTGGCGCGTTCAAAAGCACTATCGAGTAATTGACTTCGCCCTAACGAAAGTTTCATTACGTCATAACTCAGTTCTAAGGCATCATCCAGTAACGTGAGAAAACGTTTTGTTTCACCACCTTGCACTAACTCACGTAAATTTCCACGATAACCCGTTTCACCTAACGCTAAGCGAAAATCCATCACCATTTGCGTTAATCTATCAGCACTTTTTTGCAACTGAACTTGATCACGAACTTCTGTACGATAAGCCACGGTCATATCTCTGGCGAGATCAAAAAGCTGTCTACTCGTAAGCTGTTGACCAAAATAGTGGCTGGCGATATCTGGAATTTGATGGGCTTCATCAAAGATCATAATTTCAGCTTCCGGAATTAGCTCACCAAAACCGGTATCTTTAACGACCGTATCTGCCATAAATAAATGGTGATTAACCACCACTATATCTGCATCCATTGCTTTTTTACGTGCGCTTAAAACATAACACTCTTTATAGCGAGGGCAATCACTTCCTAGACAGTTATCGTTAGTGCTTGTGACTAAAGGCCAAACTCGGCTATCTTCCGCAACACTATGACAACGACTCACATCACCATCTTCAGTCTGTGTTGACCATTGGCGTACATACATTACATCAGACAAAACTTCGGCTTCAAGATCACCACCACTTAGCATTTGCTGATCAAGTCGTTCTAAACAGAGATAGTTAGAACGCCCTTTTAATAACGCCGTATTACCATCATAATTAATCGCTTCGATGATCGTGGGTAAATCTCGACTATATAATTGATCTTGCAAGGCTTTAGAGCCTGTTGAGATAATAGTTTTTTTACCTGAACGCAACGCAGGCACAAGATAAGCATACGTTTTTCCGGTACCTGTACCCGCTTCAGCGATAAGTACACCTTGTTTATCAATAGCTTCCGTTATTGATTTCGCCATTTGTCGTTGAGCTTCACGGGGATGAAATCCTGGAATAGTTCGGGTTAAAATCCCGTTTTCTGCAAAATCGTCTGACACAGGCATACTCTTTTTATAAAATAAGACGTAAATTATGCCAGTGGATTACCAAAAGTACCACCTATGCCGTTAATACAAAGGAGAACTCATAGTGACAATTAAACGTATCGACCCCGAAGATCGCTGGTCTGAAGCCGTTATTCATAACGACACAATTTATTACACTGCAGTGCCAGAAAATTTATCAGGCGATATTATTGAACAAACAGCGGACACATTAGCGGCAATTGACGTTTTATTACAACGTGTAGGTTCTGATAAAACTAAAATTCTTGATGCAACCATTTTTTTAGCTGATAAAGCCGACTTTGAAGGCATGAATAAAGCGTGGGATGCATGGGTTGCTAAAGGTAGCGCACCTGTGCGCTGTACTGTACAAGCACAATTAATGCACCCTGAATATAAAGTTGAAATTAAAATTATTGCGGCAATGTAAATAGGTATTATTTATTAACCTTTTATGTTGATATGAAAAAAGCTGAATTCATAAGAACTCAGCTTTTTTAATGTCACTTATTTTGCTGTAATAATTAGATTTTTTGTTTTATCAATATCTCATTTATTAAGTTAATTAGATTTAGGCAAATTTAATCATTACCATACCAATCAGTAATAATATAATTCCACCCCATCCTTTATAATTAAGTCTCTGATTAAATAAAATCCAACCAGCAGCGATAGTTGCAATAATTCCGAATGCGCCCCAAAGAGCATAAGCAACCGAAAGCTCTATCCCTTTAACTGCCATTGCCAGTGCACTAAAGGCACCTAATACACAAAACAGTGATAATATTCCTAAGCCCATTCGGCTAAAGCCATTAGACATTTTTAAGAATATATTGGCGACAATCTCAAGCGCTACGGCAAGTATTAAAAACGCACCATGCCACCATTCAAATTGAGCTAACATAATTAAGCCTCCTTAATATTGGCAGGAATTGGCTTATTCGCTCCTTTTACAGCACTGGCAACGTGCTTGGCTTTACCGGCAATACTTTTTACCGAATCTGTTGTTTTCTTAGCAACAGCCGATTTTTTAGTGCCTGATTTTATCAACGTGATCCCTGCAATTAACATTGCTAGACCACCTAATTTTAATGGTGAGAGTGATTCACCAAACCACAGAACGCTGAATGTCGTAATAATGACAATTCCAATACCTTCCCACAGTGCATATGCTACACCTAATGCCACTTTTTTAACGGCGATGGCTAAAAAGATATAGGAAGTGGCAATCATTAACCACATAACTATCATACCGGTGTAACCACCGCTTACACTGGCGTACTTCATCGATAAAGTACCGATAACTTCACAAACAATAGCTAATGCTAAAAATATCCAATAAATCATTTTTTCATCTCTCATACACATTTGAAATACGCCGAAACGTTTCTTGCGCAGAAGATAGAGAATATGTAGATAGTCTTTCTGGCGGCGATAGTAGCCGAACGTTAAGGCAACGTCATTTCCTGATAACTCAGGAATTAAGATGAGAGATTTCTATAATGCGCCACACCAGTAGTGTTCGCTGGATAAAATAGCAGAAAGGAATAACTTATAGGTAGAACGTTTAACTTTGACGCTTTTGGCGCTAGTCATGATTATTTATTCTTTCATCGCACAGACCATCCGCACGATATACTCCGAACCCTCATATAAGATGGTTAAATGTTACATGATATTTCTATCACGCCAAATTATTTAAAGCAATGCTTTTGAGAAAATTTTTTTAGTTAATTGGTTGGTTTTGTTTAAGTTTTAATTTTTCATCACATCATGCTTTATCGATTTTATGAATAGTTATTGAAACAATTTTCGTTTTAGCATGAGTTTTATTCACCTATTAGCAAGTAATTATGCTTAAAAATATTTTCTGAACAAAAAAACACCCAGCATAACTGGGTGTTTTCTTTTTAGAATGGACAATCAAAATCAATTATTCAATTTCATTCCAAGAACGACCATCACGGGTGATCATTGCAACAGATGCAACCGGCCCCCATGTGCCTGCTTGATATGGCTTAGGTAGCTCATTATCGCATTCCCATGCATTGATAATTGAATCAACCCATTTCCATGCTTCTTCTACTTCGTCACGACGCACGAAGAGCGCTTGAATGCCACGCATAGCTTCTAACAATAAGCGCTCATAAGCATCCGCTAAATGCGTTTGATTGAATGTTTCAGAGAAACTCAAGTCCAGTTTAGTGGTTTGTAAACGGTGTTTATGATCAAGCCCTGGTGCTTTGTTTAGCACTTCGATATCAATACCTTCATCTGGCTGTAAACGAATAGTCAGCTTATTTTGTGGTAACTCTTGATAAGTCTCACTGAAAATATTCAGTGCTGGCTTTTTAAAATAAACCACTACTTCTGAACATTTACTTGGTAGACGTTTACCTGTTCTTAAATAGAACGGAACACCTGCCCAACGCCAGTTATCGATATCAGCGCGGATTGCCACAAATGTTTCTGTATTGCTGGTTTTATTGGCACCTTCTTCATCAAGATAACCGGGTACTTTTTTACCTTGAACAAAACCACCCGTATATTGTCCACGAACTGTTTTTTCGCGAATATTCGTGTTATCAATACGACGCAGTGAACGTAACACTTTCACTTTTTCTTGGCGAATACTGTCAGCCGTTAAATCTGCTGGAGGTGACATCGCAATCATAGTCAGGATTTGTAATAGGTGATTTTGCACCATATCACGCATTTGACCTGCTTGATCAAAGTAGCCCCAACGTCCTTCAATGCCCACTTCTTCTGCAACCGTAATTTGGACATGATCAATCGTTTTATTGTCCCAGTTGTTAACAAATAGTGAGTTTGCAAAGCGCAGTGCTAATAGGTTTAAAACGGTTTCTTTACCTAAATAGTGGTCAATACGATAGATTTGAGTCTCTTTAAAGTATTTCGCCACGCTATCGTTAATAGAAACAGAAGACGCTAAATCTGTCCCTAATGGTTTTTCCATTACGACACGATTAGGCTCTTTATTTAATTTTGCATGACCTAGTCCCTGACACATCGCGCTAAAGGTACTTGGCGGCATAGCAAAGTAATAGATAGCTGGTAATTTATCTTGTTTTAGATGCTTTGATAACTCAATGAAATGGTCGGTTTCATTAACATCAAGATTACAAAAATCTAAGCGATCACTTAAACGTTGCCAAATTTCAGGGTTAATTTCTTCTTTTAAAAAGGTTTTTAACGCTTCGTGAGCGACATTTTTATATGCCTCAACATCCCAATCAGCACGACCGACACCAATAATGCGAGAGTCAGGGTGAATATATCCTGCTTTTTCCAATTGATATAATGATGGAATGAGCTTACGGCGTGCTAGATCCCCTTTCGTACCGAAGATAACCAGATCACAGGCCTGAGCAGTCGATATCGCTGCCATAGAACGTCTCCTCATGATGAGATTTTGTAATTTTGTTACAGAATTTTGTATTAATGTACTCTTTTGGATGTATTCAGTAAATACACTTGCACATTTTAGTCTCTAACTTACCACACATATTGTAATGCTTCATTTTATGCCTAGTGTTTTATCCTTTCTTGTAACTTTACAACAGTTTTGTTTCTTGTTTTCAGCTTTGAAAGTTAGACACACGTCATACTTTAACGAAAAAAGCCCTGTTTACCGATGGTTTGCACTGCAAGCCTTGTTCTTTGCGTAGTATATTTTCATAAAACCGTTATAGATTTCTCCTTTTATTGAAATTGGCAAAGCCAAGGATCTGTATATTTAATGAATATATTGGAAAGGGTTCAGTCTAATCTGGACATCTTGAGCAAATCAGAAAAAAAAGTCGCAGAGGCTGTTTTAACTGCGCCACAAACAGTTATCCATTCAAGTATTGCTTTAATGGCTAAAACGGCTGATGTCAGTGAGCCGACTGTTAATCGATTTTGCCGACGTATGGCAACAAAAGGATTTCCTGATTTCAAATTACAATTAGCACAAAGCATTGCCAATGGTACGCCTTATGTAAATCGTAATATTGATGATTCCGATACAGTCTCTTCTTATACCAATAAAATTTTTGAATCCGCAATGGCGGGACTTGAAGACGTTAAAAATAATATTGATATCGCGGCAATTAATCGCGCTGTTGATATTTTGACACAAGCCAAAAAGATCTCTTTTTTTGGTTTAGGTGCATCAGCAGCCGTTGCCCACGATGCCATGAATAAGTTTTCTCGTTTTAATATTCCTGTCACTTATTTTGATGATGTTGTTATGCAACGTATGAGTTGCATAAATAGTACTGATGGCGATGTGGTTGTTATTATTTCGCATACAGGGCGCACTAAAAATTTAGTTGAAATTGCCAAAATCGCACGCGAAAACGATGCAGCCGTTATTGCCATTACGACACCAGGCTCTCTTTTGGCCTCTGAAGCGACCCTTCCCATCTTGCTAGATGTGCCTGAAGATACTGATATTTACATGCCAATGATCTCCCGCCTTGCACAACTCACTATTATTGATGTTCTCGCAACAGGATTTATTTTACGCCGAGGGCCAAAATTCAGAGATAACTTGAAGCGCGTCAAAGAAGCTTTACGTGATTCACGGTTTGATAAGTAACCGTTTTTAATTATTCTGTTAGTATTGTCACACTTACAATTGTGCCCCTGACTAGATAAGTTTTTGAAAAATGGTAGCATATCTGCGAGCTAACTCTCGCATATAATGAAAACAGTAGTGTATGTTACAATTAGCTTGAAGCGTTTCACTTAACATATTGGATAAAACACAGCCTGATTTCTGTTTTATCCAATTGCCAACACCTTTCTTTCAAGGTCAACGGAGTAATACATGTCCAGACGGCTCAGAAGAACAAAAATTGTTACCACCTTAGGCCCAGCAACAGATCGTGATAATAACTTAGAAAAAATTATTATTGCTGGTGCAAATGTTGTTCGATTAAATTTCTCTCATGGTTCTGCGGAAGATCATCTTGCTCGCGCTAATCGCACGCGTGAAATCGCAGCAAGATTAGGTCGCCATGTTGCTATTCTCGGGGATTTACAAGGCCCTAAAATCCGTGTATCTACCTTTAAAGACGGAAAAGTTTTCCTGAATGTCGGTGATAAATTCTTACTTGATGCCGCGCTAGAAAAAGGCGAAGGCAATCAAAATCAAGTGGGTATTGATTATAAAGGCTTACCCGCTGATGTGGTTCCGGGCGATATTTTACTACTTGATGATGGTCGAGTTCAGTTAAAAGTCCTCAAAGTAGATGGTTTAAAAGTCTTTACTGAAGTCACTGTCGGCGGCCCTTTATCTAATAATAAAGGTATTAATAAGCTCGGTGGCGGTCTCTCTGCTGATGCATTAACCGAAAAAGATAAGCAAGATATTATTACGGCTGCAAAAATCGGTGTTGATTACCTTGCCGTTTCATTCCCAAGAACGGGCGAAGATCTTAACCTTGCTCGCCGTTTAGCCCGTGATGCAGGCTGTGAATGCCAAATCGTTTCAAAAGTAGAACGCGCTGAAGCAGTTGCTAATGATGAAATTATTGATGAAATCATTCTCGCTTCAGATGTGGTGATGGTCGCTCGTGGTGATTTAGGCGTTGAAATTGGTGATCCTGAACTGGTTGGCGTACAGAAAAAATTAATTCGTCGTGCTCGTCAGCTTAATCGTGTCGTTATCACTGCCACTCAAATGATGGAGTCAATGATAACAAATCCAATGCCAACGCGTGCCGAAGTAATGGACGTTGCTAACGCGGTATTAGATGGTACTGATGCCGTTATGCTTTCAGCAGAAACTGCGGCAGGACAATATCCAGCAGAAACCGTCGCTTCCATGGCACAGGTCTGCTTAGGTGCTGAAAAAATGCCAGCCGCCAATGTTTCTAAACACCGTTTAGATATGGTGTTTGATTCGGTGGAAGAAGCCATTGCGATGTCTACAATGTATGCCGCTAACCATATGAAAGGCGTTAATGCGATTATTGCGATGACTGAATCAGGTCGCACTGCGCGCATGATGTCTCGTATTAGTACAGGCTTACCTATTTTCTCAATGTCTCGTCATGAGAAAACATTAAATCAGACCGCACTTTATCGTGGCGTAACCCCTGTTTATTGCAGCACTCACACTGATGGTATTGCCGCTGCTAATGAAGCCATTGGTCGTTTACGTGATAAAGGTTTCTTAGTTTCTGGTGATTTAGTGTTAGTTACTCAAGGTGACCAAATGGGCACCATCGGTAGCACCAATACATGCCGTATTCTAACTGTTGAATAATGCTGAGCTATAAATATTAATAACAAAATGGGCGCTGAATTTAGCGCCCGTTTTTTATTTAGTTATTTTTCGTGTAAAAACTAGTCCAAGATATTTTCACGAGCATAAGGCTCTATTTCGCCCTCTTTACGTGTCTTCAGTAATTTTAAGATCCACGTATATTGCTCTGGCGTTGGTGTCACTAATGCTTCTAACTCTTCATTCATTCTGCGTGCAATATAAGCATCATCTTTATCTTCAATATCATCCATTGGCTCTCGAACAATAATACTGAGCTGATGTGTTTTATGACAATACACTGGGAACAACGGTACGATAGCCGCTCGGCATACTTTCATTAACCGCCCAATCGCGGGTAATGTCGCTTTATAGGTACCAAAAAAATCCACAAATTGGCTATGCTCTGCACCATGATCTTGATCCGGTAAATAATAGCCCCAGTAACCTTGTCGCACAGAAGAAATAAAAGGCTTAATACCCGCTTCGCGTGAATGTAATCGACCATCAAAATGATGACGTGCTTTATTCCATAAATAATCAGCAACAGGATCTTTTTGGTGGTGAAACATCGCTGCCATCTTCTGACCTGTTGATGCTAACAGCATTGCAGGGATATCAACGGCCCAGCCATGAGGTACCATAAAAATAACGTTACGACCTTGCGCTTTAAAACGCTCAATAATTTCCAATCCCTGCCAAGATGTACGTTTTAATATACGCTCAGGGCCTCTTAAGCAAAGCTCTGCTAACATCACAAAAGATTGAGGCGCAGTTTCAAACATACTGTCGAGTACATTTTCACGTTGCGTTTTATTCCATGTAGGAAAACAGTATCTCAAGTTGATATCTGCACGACGTCTTGCGCTTTTCGCTTTACGTCCAACAAAACGACCAATAGAAGCAAGAAATGGATCACGCCATTTTACGGGCATGTAAGCTAATGCGCTTAATACACCGGCACCTAACCATGTTCCCCAATGACGAGGATGCAAATATGCACGGTGAAAAGTGGGTACATAACCCGCTTTGCTATCTGTATCTTTTTCTTTATTCATCAGATAACTCTCTGAACTGATACCCCAAATAGGCGTAAAAAACATTAAAACAAAAACGGATGATATCAATCATCCGCTTTTATGTCTTTAAAATCGTGTTTATTGTCAATCGGCTAGCACTAACTGAGGTTTAATCTCTTTTACTTTAGCAAGATATTCTTGTTTATCTTTACCCGTTAAACCATCAGCACGAGGCAATGTTGCCGTTAGTGGATTGACTGCTTGTTGGTTGATCCACAGCTCATAGTGTAAATGAGGCCCCGTAGAACGTCCTGTATTCCCTGATAACGCGATTCTATCTCCTCGCTTAACACGTTGTCCCGGTTTTACAAGTAACTGACGTAAGTGCATATAACGTGTTGTGTATTGGCTACCATGGCGAATAGCAATAAAGTTACCTGCGGCACCACTGTATTTAGCGACAATAACTTCACCATCCCCTGTTGCTAATACAGGTGTACCTACTGGCATAGCAAAATCGACACCTTTATGAGCAGCTAAACGACCTGTAACAGGGTTAATACGACGAGGGTTAAATTGAGAGGAAACTCTAAACTGCTTCACTGTTGGGAATCGCATAAATCCACGTTCTAACCCACCAGCTTGACTATCATAAAAACGACCATCTTCAGCAAGGAAAGCATAGTAGTCTTTACCCGCACTGCGTAAACGCACGCCAATGAGTTCACTTTGCTCTGTACGACCATCAAGCACTTCGCGAGAAAAAAGCGCTGCAAATTGATCGCCACTTTGTAGTTTTTTAAAGTCTACTTGCCATTGCAATGCTTTGGTCACTGCACGCGCTTCTGAATTAGTTAAACCTGCATTCGTTGCGCTAACAGAGAAGCTGCCACGAATAACGCCTGTGGTAACACTGTTTTTCCACTCACCTTTCTGAAACTCTTTTGTCTCGTTAAAGCCCGTTTCTGTACGGGTATAAACACGGGTTTCACGGCGAGAAACGCCCCAACTTAACTCTTTTAGCAATCCATTATCATCAAGCTCCCAGCTAATAGGCTGCCCAATTTTAAGGTTTCTAAGATCTTTATTTTGATTAGAGATAGTTGCGATATCAGCAGAATCAATACCAAACTGAGTCAGTATTGAACTTAATGAATCACCACTAGAGACAATATAGGTATGAGGGACTTGTGCAACGGCAGTGCTTGTATCGGAGTCATCATCTGTACCGACTAAGCCTTCATCAGTAAGTTGATCACTACTGTCAGTGATAATGTCATCAGTATTTTCATCTTGGTTGGCAAGAGGCATCTGAATGCTGACAGGAACTTCACGGCTTTGCTCATTTTGAAGAACCACTGGTCGCCAAATTGCGACGGCCAGTGTTGCTGCAGTTAACGAACCAAGCATGATCTTATGTGGGAGTGGTAAACTTAAATATACCTGTGCAATGGATTTCTTCTGCTGCACGTTCTTAATTCCTTATTGTGTTTCATTCAGGCAGCTCGCATATTGGTTAGCTAGTTGGGTAAGGAATTTTGTATAGCTCTCTTGAGTTAGAGCAATCCCACTTCCTAGGGGGTCTAATACACCCATTTTAACCCCAGTGCCTTTCGCCACTGTTTCTATTACTGTCGGCCTAAATTGTGGCTCAGCAAAAATGCAAGTTGCTTTTTGCTCAACCAACTGTGTTCGTATTTGATGTAATTTCTGCGCACCCGGCTGTATTTCAGGGTTGATCGTAAAATGACCTAACGGCTTTAAATTATAATGTTTTTCGAAGTAGCCATAAGCATCATGAAAGACAAAATAACCCTTATTTCTCACAGGCGACAGAATATTAACAAGATTCTTATCAGTTTGCTTGAGTTGTTCGCTGAATTTACCTAGGTTTACGTCCAGAAGTTCTTTTTTATCTGGATAGAGTGTAATTAACCTTTCGTGGATCTGTTTTGCAGACGACAACGCAATTTCTGGTGATAACCAGATGTGCATATTATAATCACCATGAGAATGATGTTCGTGATTTTCCTCATGTTTATGCACATTGTCATCATCATCTTTCAATAAAAGCGACTTTATTTCGTCAGTTTCCGCTAAAGCCAACTTATGATTGTCAGTAAGTCTGTTTAATGGCTTATCTAAAAACACTTCCATATCAGGTCCTACCCATACCATCAGGTCTGCGGACGTGATTTTTTTCAAATCAGAGGGTTTTAATGCATAATCGTGTGGAGATGCCCCATCTGGTAATAAAACCTGCGTTGGCGTGACTCCATCAGCGATAGCGGCAGCAATAAATCCTAATGGTCTAATGGAAACGACGACATCAGCCTGCACTGAAGCACTGAATGAGCTTATCATCGCTGTCGCTAAAAATGATTTCAATAAAAAACGATGCGCAAATTTGTTGTTTTTATGTAACATAGGAAGAATTCTCGTGAATCATCATTGGAAATGTTATATTATAACGTTTCAATGATTCTGCAAGTGCTAATTTTATGTCTGACTTGATTTGTTTAAAATCGGTTTGTGTTTCTTTTGGTGAAAGAGAAATTTTAAAAGATATCTCTTTTGATCTAAAAGCAGGCCGTATTCTTACTTTACTTGGCCCTAATGGCGCAGGTAAATCTACGGTTATCCGTTTAGTTCTTGGTTTATTAAATCCAACCTCAGGAAAAGTTGAGCGTCAAAATGCGCTAAGAGTGGGCTATGTGCCACAAAAACTTTATCTCGATCCCACCATGCCACTCACCGTTAAACGGTTTATGACATTAAAACCGGGGGTTCATGATAAAGATATTCTCCCTGCTTTAGAACGCGTTAATGCGGCTAAATTAATCAATCAGCCTATGCAAAAACTTTCTGGCGGTGAGTCTCAACGTGTGTTGTTAGCAAGAGCATTGCTTAATCAGCCTCAGCTTTTAGTTTTAGATGAACCTACACAAGGTGTTGATGTGAATGGTCAATTAGCACTTTATGATTTAATTAATCAGCTTCGTCATGAATTAGGTTGTGCCATCTTGATGGTTTCTCATGATCTTCATCTTGTAATGGCAAAAACAGACGAAGTTCTCTGTTTAAATGGTCATATTTGCTGTTCGGGTACACCTGACGTGGTGTCTTCTCACCCTGAGTTTATTGCCATGTTTGGAAGCCGCGGTGCTGAGCAACTTGGTATTTATCGTCATCATCACCAGCATAGTAAGGAGTGTCGTCATGATTGAGTTGCTGTTGCCGGGTTGGATTGCCGGTATGCTCTTAGCAATGGCGGCGGGTCCTTTAGGCTCTTTTGTCGTTTGGCGTCGGATGTCTTATTTTGGTGATACTTTAGCTCACGCCTCACTACTTGGTGTTGCCTTTGGTTTGCTATTTAACATCGAGCCTTTTTATGCTGTTATTGCAGTCACGCTTCTTCTTGCTATTTTATTGGTCTGGTTAGAGTTAAAACCTCAACTTTCTGTTGATACTCTTTTAGGGATCATGGCACACAGTGCGCTTTCTTTAGGGCTTGTGGTTGTTAGTTTAATGTCGAATGTGCGTGTTGATTTAATGGCTTATCTGTTTGGTGATTTGCTGTCTGTAAACTATCAAGACGTTATCAGCATTTTTATTGGTGTTGTGATTGTTTTATTTGTGATTATTCGCTCATGGCGTCCACTGCTTTCCATGACAATTAATCAAGATATGGCATTTGTTGATGGTGTGAATATTCAGCGAGAACGCTTAAAGCTAATGATGATCACCGCATTAACCATTGGTTTAGCCATGAAGTTTGTCGGTGCACTGATCATTACCTCGTTACTGATCATCCCTGCAGCAACAGCACGTCGTTTTGCTCGTTCTCCAGAGCAAATGGCTCTGATTGCAATCGCGGTTGGTATGTTGGCAATTACTGGCGGTTTAACCTTCTCCGCTTTCTATGACACGCCTGCTGGCCCTTCTGTGGTTTTAGCGGCGAGTTGCCTCTTTATTTTAAGTTTATTTGCCCCGACTAAACAGTAATTGAAATATAAATAAGATTAACCCTCACTATTAATTTCTAGTGAGGGTTATTTTTATGGTTCATTATCGAGTTATTGTAAGGAAACTAATCTTCCATAATTCGATTAAAATGACGATAGGCGTGATTAGTAGCAACACGGCCTCGTGGTGTGCGCTGAATAAAACCTTGCTGAATTAAATAAGGCTCTAATACATCTTCTATGGTTTCACGCTCTTCACCAATAGCTGCCGCAAGGTTATCCAATCCGACAGGGCCACCCATAAATTTATCAATGATGGCAAAAAGGAGTTTGCGATCTAAATAATCAAAACCTGCTGCATCCACATTCAACATATCAAGCGCTTTAGAAGCAATCTCTTCATCAATGGCACCATTGCCCTTTACTTGGGCAAAGTCTCTCACACGGCGCAATAATCGGTTAGTAATACGCGGTGTGCCT
This sequence comes from Ardaris minthe, assembly GCA_018244935.1. Taxonomy (NCBI): domain Eukaryota; kingdom Metazoa; phylum Arthropoda; class Insecta; order Lepidoptera; family Hesperiidae; genus Ardaris; species Ardaris minthe. Next base: position 129,073 of record DWTR01000001.1, on the reverse strand, counting down.
CGTGAACGCATCGCAATTTGACGAGCGCCTTCATCTGTCATCTCTAATCCCATAAAACTGGCACTACGAGAAACAATATGTTGAAGATCGTCAACATTATAAAACTCAAGGCGTTGAACAATACCAAAACGGTCACGCAATGGCGATGTTAAAGAGCCAGCTCTTGTGGTTGCACCCACTAAGGTAAATGGAGGGAGGTCAATTTTAATTGAGCGAGCCGCAGGCCCTTCACCAATCATAATATCAAGTTGATAATCTTCCATTGCTGGATAAAGAATTTCTTCAACAACAGGTGAAAGACGATGAATTTCATCAATAAATAATACGTCATGAGGCTCTAGGTTAGTCAGCATAGCGGCTAAATCACCAGCTTTTTCAAGTACAGGGCCTGATGTGGTACGTAAATTAACCCCCATTTCATTAGCAATGATATTTGCCAATGTGGTTTTACCTAATCCGGGAGGTCCAAAGATAAGCAGATGATCGAGCGCATCATGACGCAACTTAGCCGCCTGAATAAAAATCTCCATTTGTTCCCGAACTTGCGGTTGCCCAACATATTCGGCAAGAGATTTAGGACGGATCGCCCTATCAATAATTTCTTCTTCAGGTTGTTGAATTTCTGCTGAAATCAGGCGATCTGCTTCAATCACAATGTGTTACTCCTAAATAGCCGCGCGCAACGCTTCTTTGATAAGTGTCTCGCTATCTGTACCCAGTTTTGCCACTTTGCTGATCATTTTTGCAGCTTCTTGTGGTTTATAGCCTAATGCGATTAATGCCGCAGAGGCTTCGGCTTCAATATCTGCCGCTTTTGGTGCTTTAGGTGAAGTACTTTCTGGTAACTCGATATCATTATTTTCGAATAAATCACCATTAAGACCTTTAAAACGATCTTTCATTTCAACCACTAAACGCTCCGCAGTTTTCTTACCTACACCCGGTAATTTCACTAGTGAAGTGATAGATTCATTTTCAATCGCGGTGACAAATTGGCGAGCAGACATGCCAGATAGAATGGCTAATGCAAGTTTAGGTCCCACACCATTCACTTTAATTAATTCACGAAAAAGTGCACGCTCTTGTTTTTGGTTAAAACCATAAAGTAATTGTGCATCTTCACGTACGATAAATTGCGTGTAGATAATGGCTTCTTGACCAATATCAGGCAATTCATAAAAACAGGTCATTGGCATATTGATTTCATAACCCACACCATTACCTGCCTCGATCAGCACCACTGGTGGCTGTTTTTCAAGAATAATTCCTCTGATACGACCTATCACCCTAACGCCTCCGCAAATATAATTACGTCAAGTTTATAACATAAAAAAAGCTGGACGTATATCCAGCCTGTAAAAAACCAAACACATTTACCAAGATAACAACTTATCTTAACCTGCCTCGTGTTAACACTAATCGAGGATCGCCCACACGTAATAAATTTTGGTTAAAATGACAATGCGTGATAGCAATCGCCAAGGCATCAGCAGCATCTGATTGCGGTGCCGCAGATAATTTTAGTATTGAGCGCACCATATGTTGTACTTGACTTTTTTCAGCAGCACCCGTACCCACAACGGTCTGTTTAACTTGGCGAGCTGCATATTCAAAAACAGGTAAATCATTGTTTACTGCGGCGAGTATCGCAACACCTCGCGCTTGCCCCAGTTTTAATGCGGAGTCAGCATTTTTAGCCATAAACACTTGTTCAACGGCAAACACATCCGGCGAAAATTGAGTAATAATTTCGCTAACACCAGCATAAATACGCTTAAGTCGATTGGGGAGATCGGGAACTTGTGTACGAATACAACCGCTTCCCAAATAGATAAGCTGACGCCCTTGCTGTCGAATTACACCATAACCTGTAACACGCGAGCCGGGGTCTATACCTAGAATGATAGCCATATCAATTCCTGTTGCCGATATGGTCGATGGCGAGAGAAAAGAGCAAAAAAATCTGCTCTGCTCTTCTCTTCGCACTTTTAATAACAGTATTAAACACCGTTATTTTCGATAATCGTTAGAACGATTACAGGATATCTTCCAGTTGTTTTGCAACTTCATCTGAGATATCACCGTTGTGATAGACTTCTTGCACGTCATCACTGTCTTCTAACATATCGATAAGACGCATTAATTTTGGTGCAGTTTCAATATCTAATTCTGCTTTAGTTGATGGGATCATTGAAACTTCTGCTGATTCAGCAACAAAACCTGCTGCATCCATTGCATCTTTTACTTCACCAAAAGATTCTGGTGTGGTGTAAACATCAATAGCACCATCATCAAAAGTTTCAACGTCGTCAGCACCAGCTTCTAACGCAGCTTCCATAATGGCATCTTCGTCCACACCCGGTGCGTAGGAAATGACACCTTTTTTGGTAAACAGATAAGATACAGAACCATCTGTTCCTAAATTACCACCTGTTTTGGTAAATGCATGGCGAACATCGGAAACAGTACGGTTACGATTATCACTTAAGCATTCAACCATCACCGCAGTACCCGCTGGACCATAGCCTTCATAAATGATGGTTTCCATATTATCGTTTTCATCATTACCCACACCTCGTGCAATTGCACGATTTAAAGTGTCACGAGTCATGTTGTTCGATAATGCTTTATCAACTGCCGCACGTAAACGTGGGTTAGTTGCAGGATCACCACCACCTAAACGTGCTGCTGTAACTAATTCACGGATGATTTTAGTGAAAATTTTACCGCGTTTCGCATCTTGCGCTGCTTTACGGTGTTTTGTATTGGCCCATTTACTATGACCTGCCATGAAATATCTCCAAACGTGGTCTAATCATTAAATAACAAATTCTTCAATCGCTTGCTGATTACTGGCGGATTTTGTTAATTTTGCCGCCAGTTTCGCGTCTAACCATTGGTATTGCGAATGCTCAGTTAGCACAATATCTCGCTCTGCGGGTAGTGCTAACGTAAACCAATGTTCCTGACAATGAGTAACATCTGGTGCATAACGATGCCGAAAATGTGCAAAAATTTCAAAAAGAATTGAGCGATGACAATCCACCAGCTCCAGATTTTCTTTTATGATATCAATTCCAACTTCTTCTCGCACTTCACGCAACGCCGTTTGAAAAGGCGTTTCACCCTCTTCTAAACTGCCAGTCACAGATTGCCAGAAATCAGGATCATCTCGACGCTTTAGCATAAGCACCCGTCTGGTCTCTTTTGCATAAATAACAACTAAAACAGATATCGGGCGCTTATATTTCATCATTTACTCTTTATCTTCGCTAACTTCTTTTTGAGTTACTGCAATCGCTAACTCTTTTAAAGAGTCTTCATTAGCAAAGCTTGGTGCATTAGTCATTAAACACGCAGCAGCTGTTGTTTTAGGGAAAGCAATAACATCACGGATGTTATCAGTACCTGTTAACAACATCACTAAACGGTCTAAACCAAATGCTAAACCTGCATGTGGTGGAGTACCAAATTTAAGTGCATCTAATAAGAAACCAAATTTCTCTTGTTGCTCATTCGGTGCAATACCTAAAATGCTAAATACTGCTTGTTGCATTTCATTACGGTGAATACGCACTGAGCCACCACCTACTTCATAGCCATTAATAACCATATCATAAGCATTTGCCACAGCACCTACTGGATGCGCAGTCAATTCAGCTGGTGATAAGTCTTTTGGTGAAGTAAATGGATGGTGCATCGCACTTAAGCTACCGGTTTCTTCATCTTCTTCAAACATTGGGAAGTCGATGACCCACAATGGTTTCCATGCATTTAAATCAGTCAGCTCAAGATCACGACCGACTTTTAGACGCAGAGCGCCCATCGCATCACCCATTGTGCCTTTACGACCCGCACCAAAGAAGATTAAATCGCCATCTGTTGCGCCTGTTGTTTCCAAAATAGCGTTAACAACATCATTAGTCAGGAATTTAGCGATAGGGCTTTGTACACCTTCAATGCCTTTCGCGCTTTCGTTGACTTTCATCCACGCAAGACCTTTAGCACCGTAAATACCAACAAACTGTGTATATTCGTCAATATTTTTACGGGTTAATGCTGCACCACCCGGTACACGCAATGCGATAACACGACATTTTTCATCGTTGGCAGCTTGTGCAAATACACTAAACTCAACATCTTTGACTAAATCAGCGATGTCTTTAAGTTCCATTGGGTTACGTAAATCTGGTTTGTCTGAACCATAACGACGCATTGCTTCAGCAAAAGTCATTACTGGGAACGCACCTAAATCGACATTAAGAATATCTAACCATAATGCATGGATCATACGCTCCATCACTTCGCGCACTTGGTCTGCACTCATGAAAGAGGTTTCAACATCGATCTGGGTAAATTCAGGCTGACGGTCAGCACGTAAGTCTTCATCGCGGAAGCATTTTACGATTTGATAGTAACGATCAAAGCCAGACATCATTAACAGCTGTTTAAAAAGCTGTGGTGATTGAGGTAATGCGTAGAATTTACCTTTATGTACACGGCTTGGCACTAAATAGTCACGCGCACCTTCTGGTGTCGCTTTGGTCAGCATTGGTGTTTCAACATCAAGGAAACCTTCACCATCCATAAAACGGCGAACAAAGCTTGTGATTTTAGCACGGGTTTTTAAGCGATCTGACATTTCAGGGCGGCGCAGGTCTAAATAACGATATGTTAAACGACGCTCTTCAGTATTTGTTTGATTGCTATCTAACGGTAATGGCTCTGAACGGTTAAAAATAGACAGAGATTCTGCCGCTAACTCAATTTCACCTGTTGCCATATTTTTATTAACTTGGCTATCAGGACGAGCGCGTACTGTTCCTGTGACTTGAATACAAAATTCATTACGCAGTTCTGAAGCCTGAGAAAATGCCTCTTTCTGCTCTGGGTCAAAGAAGACTTGAACAATACCTTCGCGATCTCGCATATCAATAAAGATAAGTCCACCTAAGTCACGGCGACGGTTAACCCAACCACAAAGAGTCACTTTTTGGCCCACATGGGCGCTATTCAACTGCCCACAATAATTAGTACGCATACAATATCCTTTTACTCAGCTTGTTGTGCTTTCTGCTGCGGAAATTTTGGCAATAGTCTTTTTCGAGTAGTGTCAAAAAAAAGGCAGACATTATAACGAAAATTCTTCCTGGAGATAAGAGTATAGACCTAGTTTATATGATACATCTTTTCAAGGATTTGCTAATCCCCAAACAATTAATTAATAATAATTATTTATAGCGACAGAAGTCGCTTTGAGGTTTATCATTAAATTCGCCGTTTTTTGGCTTTGGCAATGGAGAAAAGATGGTTAGCTCGCTTTACATCGTACTGGGCGCACTATTATTGATTAAATTGTCCCTCAATGTCGTAAAACTCAGAACACAATATCGGGTTGCTTATGGCGATGGTGGCTTTTATGAATTACAAACAGCCATCCGTGTTCATGGCAATGCGGTAGAATATATTCCAATTTCCATGATCTTATTACTGGTCATGGAAATGAATGGTGCTTTTGTTTGGATGGTACACATCTGTGGCTCAATTTTAATCGCTGGTCGCTTTTTACACTCTTATGGATTAAAACACCGTGAACTTCGCTGGCGTCGTTCAGGCATGGCAGCCACTTACTTATCAATGGTATTGATGATCATTGCTAATATTTATTTCCTTCCTTGGATACAAATCTTTTCCTTTTATTACTAAGTCCTCGCGGGAATAACATGATCATCCATGATCAAAACCGACATCCTTGCTGTTGTGTCTAATAACGGCAAGGTATCAGAAAGGTTTATTTATTTTTTCCAATTTCTTTCTAAATAATGCAACTTTGTGAGCACCGTCGCTTCTGGTAGAATGCTTGCTTCTTTTATTCCTTAAACCTATTTTAGTTATGTCGAATTCAAAATCATCACAACAAGACAGCTTATTTGCGACACCTATTGCTAACCTTGGTGACTGGCGCTTTGATGAAAAAGTCGCTGAAGTATTTCCTGATATGATAAAACGCTCAGTACCGGGTTACTCTAATATCATCTCCATGATTGGTATGCTTGCAGGTCGCTTCGTTACACCCAATAGCCAAGTCTATGATTTAGGCTGTTCTTTAGGTGCGGCAACCCTTTCCATGCGTCGTAATATTGATGCTGCTGGTTGCAAAATTATTGGTGTTGATAACTCACCCGCCATGGTAGAGCGCTGTCAGCGCCATATTGATGCTTATAAAGCAGATACACCCGTTGATATTATTGAAGGTGATATTCTTGATATCGAAATCAACAACGCTTCAATGGTTGTGCTCAATTTCACCTTACAATTTTTAGAACCTAATGATCGCCAAACATTATTAAATCGAATTTACCAAGGTCTTAATCCGGGTGGCGTGCTCGTACTTTCTGAAAAATTCAGTTTTGAAGATAAAGAAATTGGCGAGTTACTGTTTAATATGCACCATGATTTCAAACGTGCTAACGGTTACAGCGAATTAGAAATTAGCCAAAAACGTAGCATGTTAGAAAATGTTATGTTGACCGATTCTGTTGAAACGCATAAAACTCGCTTACATAATGCAGGTTTTCCACATGCGGAAGTTTGGTTCCAATGTTTTAATTTCGGCTCTCTTTTAGCGATTAAAGGCAATAATTAATGATTAATTTTGGCTCTTTTTATCAACTTATTGCGCAAGATGAGCGCTTATTTCATTGGTTAGATACATTACCGGCTCAATTGTCAGAGTGGCGTTCAAACGCGTTACACGGTCACTTTTCTTCTTGGGAAAGAATGCTCGATGGTTTGCCCGAAATTACGCCTACTGAGATTGATTTGAAAAATGGTGTGATTGCTCAGCACACTCCAGCATTAAGCGCAGGAGAACAACTGGGGTTAAGCAACGTTTTAAAAAACTTAATGCCGTGGCGTAAAGGTCCCTTTTCACTTTATGGCGTCAATATCGATACAGAATGGCGCTCTGATTGGAAATGGGATCGTGTTTTACCTCATCTTTCACCGCTTGAAGGTCGTTTAGTATTAGATGTGGGTTGTGGCAGTGGCTATCATATGTGGCGAATGTTAGGTGAAGGCGCAGAATTTGTTGTAGGGATCGATCCTACTCAACTTTTCTTATGCCAATTTGAAGCCGTCAGAAAATTATTAGGCAATGACCAACGCGCACATTTAATTCCTGTTGGTATTGAGCAAATGCCTGAATTAAATGCCTTCGATACCGTATTCTCAATGGGTGTCCTTTACCATCGCCGTTCACCACTTGATCATTTATGGCAATTAAAAAACCAATTAGTTTCTGGTGGCGAATTAGTGTTAGAAAGCCTGGTTGTTGAAGGTGATGAATTTCAATGCCTGATCCCAGGTGAACGTTATGCACAAATGCGTAACGTGTACTTTATTCCATCGGCAAAAATGCTAAAGGTTTGGCTAGAAAAATGTGGTTTTAAAGATGTGCGTATTGTTGATGAAAACGTCACTTCTTTAGAAGAACAACGTAAAACAGATTGGATGGTCACGGATTCTTTAGATGCATTTTTAGATGCTGATGATAAAACAAAAACTGTTGAAGGTTATCCTGCGCCTAAACGTGCGATATTAATTGCAACTAAGCCTTAATTTTTTATTGAGATCTAAAGGGATATCAAGTTATTTAATATCCCTTTCTTTCATAATATTCATCTTGGTTTTTATTAAAGATACCCTGTATGCCCCCTTATTTGCAGATAAACAATTAAAGAAATTTATGGCAAAAACACCAAAGAGCAAAGTTGCTACTCAAAAAGAAATAACACAAAAAAAACAACACGCTCTTTTGCAAAAGAAAAAGAATAAGCGTCAGCAATATGATGATCCTATTTTTTCATCCTTTGTAGAAACCACATCAGCAAAATACCTCCCACTAACGCCATTACAACGAGGGGTACAACTCTTTTTTTCATTATTTGACTATGCCACACAACTTTTATATATCGCTTTTATTATTACCGTTTGGTGGTTTCCTGAACATTTCTCAGTTCAAACAATTTATAATCTCACCGTTTTATTTTTATTTGAGTTTATTCTCGTGCATTCAGGTGTTTTTATGGCTGCATTTGCTCGTACTAAACTTGTTTTTGCTCTTATTCCCTTTTATGGAATATTTGCACTGATTATCAATAGTATGATTATGGGTGATGAAAACTTGATCCTTTGGCTCTATGCTGTGATTGTTGCTAATCGAATTATCAATGGTTACCAAGTAAAAACTAAAGAAGAAATGGGGAAGAATTTATTTTATTCTGCGCTATTAGTTTTAAATTTTATGCTCTGCCTTTTTTCTGTCATGATGTTTAAGTTCTTAGTTCCTTATGGTGGATTAACTCCTCAATATTTAAATAAAATTGACTATCTTTATTTAATTCCACAACATAGCGATTATTTTAATGTTCCACATGTTGGTATGGCTTACGGCACATTATTCTATGGTATTCCTTTAGTTTTTATTACGATAAATAGCGTCTCCTCTATTTATCCGCGTGTAATACAAAAACTAAAACAAGCAAAATAAATACAGAACAATAATTCTAAAATAGAACACTTGTTGTTCATCTTTATTCATGTTTAAATACGCGCGTTATCACTCCAATTATTTCTCTTTCTAAGAAGGCACTTCCCTACGATGAACTAAATTCTGCCAGAAAATTTCTCAAATACCTTTTTCGGTATTCATTTTCTGTTACTGGCAGACAATAGTTTATTTCGTCGCATCTAAAAAAGATCTCGGCTGTCTGCCACCTATTTCGCTTAGGAGGTCTTACTATGACAATAGCCTGTCACTTCTCACAACTTAATATCGAATTTAATCAAGAAGCTCTTTTTCCGCCATTAACTCGTTCACTGGCTTGCCAGCAAAATGCATTAATTGGCCACAACGGTAAAGGGAAATCCGTACTATTAAGATTATTAGCACAAAAAACATTACCAACTTCAGGTCAAGTTAACTGGAATATGCCTTTTGTTCACGTTGATCAATTAACGCGATTACGAGGCGATACACTTGCTCAAGCGTTAGATATTCATGAGATTTATCAAGCATTCCAACGTGTTGATGACGGTATTGCCACCTTAGAAGATATTGAGTTACTTGATGGCAAATGGCAACTTCCTATTATGTGGCAGAATTTATTGGATTCGGCGCAACTTCCCGTCGCATTAGATACCCCTATTGCGCATTTAAGTGGTGGAGAACAAACACGTTTGGCTCTTTGTCGCGCTTTTTTATGCGAAGAGAGCTTTCTGCTGTTAGATGAGCCAGATAACCATCTTGATTATCAAGGGCAACAATGGCTAATAAAACAATTAGCTCAGCACAAAGCTGGCTCTCTTATTGTTAGTCACAATCGAAACTTGCTCTCGTATGCTGATACCATTCTTGAATTAAGTGAGAAAGGTTTATCTGAATATGGTGGAAATTATACGTTATATGAGGCACAAAAAAGTGCGGAAATAACATCATTGGAAGCCACAAGTGATCGACTAAACAGCCAAATTAAAAATGAGAAACGCCAGCAACAAGCAACATTACAAAAAGCGGCACAACGGAAACGGCAAGGTGAATCAATTAGGCAAAGTGGCTCTCAGTGCCTACTTTTACTGGATATGCAAAAAAACAGAGCAGAACAACGCCAATCTGCCGTAGCAAAACGGCATCAGCGTGTAATCGATGATATGCAATCTCAAAAACAAGGTGTCGATGAAGAAAAAGCACAGGTTCATCAGCAGAAAATGGTATTGAATTATCAAAGTGACGGGCGTCGTTTAAATGTATTTGTTAATAATCTTCAACTTCCTTATGGTTACCAACACCCTATTTCATTTTCAGCTTATGGCAATGAACATTGGCATATTAAAGGTAAAAATGGCTGTGGAAAATCAACATTATTAAAATGTTTAATTGAACAATTTGCGCCCCTTTCTGGTGAATTTCGTCTTAACAAAGACTATTGCTATCTCGATCAACATCTTGCTTTACTTGATAAAACATTGCCAGTTGCACAGGCACTACACCAATATCAATCTGCGATTTCTGTCGAGCAATGGCGAACACGCCTTGGAATGTTGAGAATTAGAGGTGATAAATCTTTACTACCACTTGAAAAACTAAGTGGTGGCGAGCAATTAAAAGCAACGTTATTGGCTTTAACACATAGCCCAAAACCACCTGCCGTATTATTACTTGATGAGCCAGATAATCACCTTGATATCGAATCTAAACAACTATTGGAAAATCTACTTGTTGAATATCAAGGTACATTGTTACTGGTTTCGCATGATGACGCTTTTGTTGAACGTTGCGGTATTACGCATACGCTGTTATTAGACACAATGATATAAAAAAACTGCGCCATAAAAGGCGCAGTTCTAAACGATTTAATCTGTTTCAATCAAGATGCTAATGGCGCATGAATACTCATAATATCTTTCATTGCTTCAACAGTATCTTCATCCACGCAATAATGCGTAAATTCATCAATCTCACTGTCAGAGCTCATCGTTACACCCGCTTTGCGATAAATCATGGTTGAAGGTGCCACTTTTCCTGCTGAACTGTGTATTTCTTTTAATCCTGCATCTAGGAATTTTTGGATATTACTCAGCCTGACACCTGCGCCTGCCATAATTATAGGGCCTTGTGTTTTTTCATTTAACGTTCGTAATAATGGCAACCCTAATTCTGCATTTGCCTGCTGCCCTGAGGTTAAAATACGAGAAACACCTAGCTGAGTCAGTTGTTCTAACGCTAATAATGGATTAATACACATATCAAAAGCACGATGAAAAGTAATAGCTAAGGGACCTGCAAGCTCCATTAGAATTTCCATTTTAGGCAAATCAATATGCCCTTCTTCATTTAAAAGACCAACAACAGCCCCTGAAAATCCCATATCGCGGATCAAACTAATATCATTTTTCATTGCTGAAAAATCAGCTTGTGTATAACAAAAATCGCCACCACGCGGACGAACGATAGGATGAACGGGAATACGAACCAGATCTCTGACTTGTCGTAGCATTCCAAAACTTGGCGTAATACCGCCTTCTGCCGGACTTGTACACAGCTCTATTCTGTCTGCGCCAGCTCGTTCTGCTACCAACGCGCATTCAGCGCCAAAACAACAAATCTCCAATGTAGTCATATCATCCCTCTCCATCCTTAATAAAGAAAGTAATCAGAAAATAAATATCATTTCTCAGCGATTACTAACAATAGTTGTCGAATCTTGTAATTCATTCAATTCTGCTATCAGAATTTTGTGCTGACACAAGCAAACTATTTTCTGAAAGTGTCGTTCAACACTCACTTTCAACGATTTCGAGTAACGAATAAGGATGATACTTCACGGTGACTTTTCCATTAGAAATAGCCACCGTTGGATTAGGTAAACGCTCTTTCTCACCTTTAGGTTCGCTGATTTTTAAGCTAACACTCTCAGGTAACGTTTCGGGTAAAAAAGACATCACTTTATTCACGAGAAAAGCGGGTTCGACAGAGATCACTTGCTCAATATGCTCCCAACCTTGGTATTCATATTTTTTATTCGTAGGAAAAGGTAATTCAACAATAGAAACAGATTGGTTCAGAATAGTTAACGATGTTTCTAATTGAAATAGATATATTGGACGTCCATTAATCACATTATCAGAAATACACTTTCCACACTGGCTTAATCCTGTTCGCCACTGCTCCGCCAATACCAAATCGTGACAACGTAACGACACATGATCAGTGCGATAGACGGATAAATCTATGCCCAAACTATCGGCAAATGACGTCATATTTTCTTCAAACAAAGAAAGCTCGTGAGTTAAATCATTTAATTGAGGAATTGAAGAAAATAACACCATTTTGAATAACCTTAATGAAAAAACAGAGAAAAAACCTTAAAGATAAGGCCGAGATGGTAGCATGTTCTAGCCGGAATATGTTATAAATTCAAGGTTAATCCTAATTCTTTATAAGAAACCTGTCAGACTTTTGTCGTCAGGTTTTATTTTCTCAATAATTTAAGGTAACCCGGTGAATATTCAGGCTTTTCTTTCAGAAAAAATCAGTGTGGCAATGTGTGCTGCTGGCGCACCCGCTGATAGCGAACCTCTTGTCCGTCAGTCAGCCAAAGTACAATTTGGTGACTATCAGGCAAATGGTGTCATGGGAGCTGCAAAAAAAATGGGGATCCCACCCCGACAACTCGCAGAAAAGATCCTAGAAAAGCTCGATATTACGGATGTTGCAGATAAAGTTGAAATCGCAGGCCCGGGTTTTATCAATATCTTTTTATCTCCACAATGGGTTGCAAAACAAGCTGAAGATGCATTAGCAGATGAACATCTAAATGTAACACCTGTTGAACCGCAAACTATTGTTATCGACTATTCATCTCCGAACGTTGCAAAACAGATGCATGTTGGTCACTTACGCTCAACCATTATTGGTGATGCAAGTGCGCGTACTTTATCTTTCTTAGGTCATAATGTTGTTCGTGCTAATCACTTGGGTGATTGGGGTACGCAATTTGGTATGTTAATTGCGTATTTAGAGAAAAAACAGAATGAAAATGCCGCTGATATGGCGTTATCTGATCTCGAAGAGTTCTATCGTGAAGCGAAAAAACACTATGATGAAGATGAAGTATTTGCAGAGCGCGCCCGTAATTACGTTGTAAAATTACAAAGTGGTGATGAATACTGCCGTACAATGTGGCGTAAATTAGTTGATATCACCATGCAACAAAACCAAGTGACTTATCAACGTCTTAACGTCACATTAACCGAAGATGACATTATGGGTGAAAGTCTTTATAACCCAATGTTGGCAGGTATTGTTGCCGATCTAAAAGCAAAAGGTCTTGCAGTAGAAAGTGATGGTGCAACAGTTGTTTTCCTTGATGAATATAAAAACAAGGAAGGCGAACCTATGGGTGTTATCGTTCAGAAAAAAGACGGTGGCTACCTATATACAACGACAGATATTGCTTGTGCAAAATACCGTCACGAAACATTACATGCTGATCGTGTACTTTATTATATCGACTCTCGTCAGCACCAGCATTTAATGCAAGCTTGGACGATTGTTCGTAAAGCAGGCTACATCCCTGATTCAATGTCACTTGAACACCATATGTTCGGTATGATGTTAGGTAAAGATGGTCGTCCGTTTAAAACTCGTTCTGGCGGCACTATTCGTTTAACCGACTTACTTGATGAAGCTCAAGAAAGAGCGCGTACATTAATTGCTGAAAAAAATCCAGATATGGATAAAGACGAATTAAATAACGTTGCTCGCGTTGTGGGTATTGGTGCTGTTAAATACGCTGATTTATCTAAAAACCGTACAACAGATTACATCTTTGATTGGGATCTAATGTTAAGTTTCGAAGGTAACACTGCGCCTTATATGCAATATGCTTATACTCGCGTTGCTTCCATCTTTAAACGTGCAGAAATTGATGAAAATGCGTTAACGCAACCTATCGCACTAACCCAATCTCATGAAAGACAGCTTGCATTACGTTTAGTCCAATTTGATGAGACAATTATGCAAGTTTCTCGTGAAGGAACACCTCACGTTATGTGTGCTTACCTTTACGATCTGGCTCAAGCTTTCTCTGGCTTTTATGAAAACTGCCCTATCTTATCTGCTGAAGATGAAAACACTCGCCAAAGCCGTCTAAAACTGGCTCGTTTAACCGCGAGAACCTTAAAACAAGGTTTAGATACTTTAGGTATTGAAACAGTAGATAGAATGTAATTCATCTCTATTTTAAAATAGCAGTGATAAAAAAACCGATGATATAAACCATCGGTTTTTTATTATGCGTTAAATTTTAATTCAAGATAGCTAAAAAACACTTCAAACAATGACTCAATTAAATTTCCAATGCTACTTAATCATTAATCTTCATTAGCAGTTATAACATCCTGACACAATAGTCCTCTAATATCTTTTGCCTCAATCCAACCATCGACACTGTCTATTGGCTTACTAGGGCTGTATAAGCGGTCATTGACGTCTTTAGCTGTGAAAGCAAGCTTCTCATTAGTTTTATCGAATACGCCAACACAGTTAACTGGGGTGAGTTTTGAGGTATTAATTTTTCCGTCAGCAGTACAACCTGCAAGAAATAACGTAGCTAATGATACAGAAATGATAATGGCTTTTTTCATAGTAGCTCCTTGACACTCTTATTTTTATTTTTACCAAAAATCACGAAGTGATTAATTAGTAGTCTTTAAACTAGAAATATCTAATGATTTATAACTGCTTTGAGTATAACGAATAAATAGAGAAATATTTGAGTTATTGAGCTATTAATGAAAAAAATAAGAAATATTGAGAAGGAATAGAAAAGAGAGGGAAAAACAGAAAACAACGGCGGATAAATGAAAATAACAATTAGTGTACCATACTGAATTCTCAGTAATCTAATTATCTATTAATAATAGATTTAGCATTAATTTCACTATTCACGCGACTTATTGTTTACTGCTTATCCCCAGCAATCGTGTTACCTATTTGAAGCGCAGACAAAATAGATATGATCACTTTCAGTAGTACTGAACGATAACAAGCAAATAACTTTACAGTCACGGTTAATCTACCTGAATACAGAAATAATAATATGTCTTAAATCAAAAAAATCAAATGTTTTAAAATATACTGCAATATTTTGAAATATTTGCAATATCTCATCATTAAGTAAGAAATATTTAACAGATGTGTCAATTTTTAAACCTATCCAACACAAGAGAGTTTATCTAAAAAAAGATAATTCGTCAAACCGTAAGTACTTAGAATATAGTGTCTATTTTTTTACTTTATGTAGAATCCCACTACTGGTAAACAAATTGTCTAAAGATATTCGATATGATTAATGTTTAGATAAATTTATTAATATCTATTAAAAAACACTTTCTGACGCTGAAAAACTGTATAAATCATTTAGAAAATGGAAAAAAAATTTAATAAAAAAAATAGTGAGAAAAAATACTTTTGCTGTTTTCTCACTTTTTTCTCTTTCTAAGAATATACAGATCTGCGTAACTAAATACTAAAAGTGTGATCTATATAGCATTATAAATAGTCTAAAAATAGAGAAAGGTTCTAGATGAAGAGAATTACATTGATAAGAGTATTGTTAATTTTGCAACTCCTCGCTTTTATGCAAAAGCGAGGAGTCCGTGTTATCAGTTATAAAGCACGTAGTGAGAAATGACGAGGTCTAAACCCTAGTGCATACAGCGCAACAAAATAACTTCCTGCTCCAGCGACGACAACTAACAACAAGCGTAAGATACGCATTAACATATTGCCACTATCCCAACTTGGCATGATCCACAACATTCCAGCTAATACAGCGCCCATTACAGCAAGCGCAATAACAAGTTTTAATAAGAACAAAGGCCAGCCCGCTAAAGGCTGATAGATATTTTTCTTGCGGATCTGCCAAAACAACATCGAGGCATTAAAACACGCAGCAATACCGATTGAGAGCGCAAGACCTACATGTTTTAAACTACCAATAAATGCAAGGTTCATTAATTGTGTGAGAATTAATGTCGCAATAGCAATTTTTACGGGCGTTTTAATATCCTGACGAGAATAAAAACCCGGTGCTAAGATTTTTATGATAATCAGCCCCATTAACCCAACACAGTAAGCGATTAGCGCTTGTTGCGTCATCAGTGCATCATGAGCATTAAAATTACCATACTGGAACAAAGACGCAGTTAAAGGTCCAGATAATACCGCTAAACCAATAGTACAAGGCAGTGCTAATAAGAAGCACAGTCTTAATCCCCAATCCATTAATTTTCTATATTCTTCAGTATTGCCACTGGCAAAACTCTTCGATAAGGAAGGAAGTAAAATTGTACCTAATGCAACGCCTAATACCCCTGTCGGTAATTCCATCAAACGGTCGGCATAATACATCCAAGAAACTGAACCAGAAACTAAGAAGGAAGCAAAAATAGTATTGATAATTAAAGATATTTGGCTAACCGAAACCCCTAAAATTGCAGGTCCCATCAGTTTCATCACACGCCAAACACCGCTATTTTTAAATGAAATACGCGGTAAAACCAACATACCGATTTTTTTCAAATGCGGTAATTGATAACCAAGTTGTAATATTCCCCCAGCAACAACCGCCCAAGCTAATGCCATAATAGGAGGATTACAATAAGGTGCGACCACTAAAGCGAAAAAGATCATGCTGACATTGAGCAGCGTTGGTGCAAAAGCGGGTACTGAAAAACGATTCCAAGTATTTAAAATAGAGCCTGTCAATGAAGCCAGTGAAATAAGAAAAATATAAGGAAAGGTGATCCGTAATAGATCAGTCGTTAATTGGAATTTATCAGGCGAACTACTAAACCCCGGTGCTGTAACATAAATCACCCAAGGCGCAGCTATAATGCCAATCACGGTGACCACGGCTAAAATAAGCGTCAGCATGCCCGAAACGTAAGCAATAAAAGTACGCGTTGCTTCCTCACCTTGCTGATTTTTATATTCTGCCAAGATCGGAACAAATGCTTGAGAAAATGCCCCTTCTGCAAAAATACGCCGCAATAAGTTTGGCAATTTAAAAGCAACAAAAAAGGCATCTGTTGCCATACCTGCGCCAAAAATACGCGCAATAATTGCATCGCGAATAAATCCTAGTACCCGTGAAAATAAGGTCATAGAACTCACTGCAGCAAGTGATTTAAGTAAATTCATAAAGTTATTCTAATTTTTGTTGAATGGAATAAAAAGAAAGGGACTATACTCCGTCTCTAACATCGAAAAATCAATCTTCAATTAGCTAAGAATATGCTGACTCTGCTTATCTTCGACTAACCAAAGCGATTAAAAAATAGCTACTTATGGCTTTGTAAGCATTTTTCTCAACATCGCTTCCAACATAACGTGATCCTCACTCTCATTAAATTCAGGATCGATAATATCTCTTCCCATAGAACTCTCTGCGATAACTAGCAACCATGTTGCAATTTTCTCTGGCTCCAGTGTTGAGTCTATCTGCCCTTTTTTAATACCGTTTTTCAGCATCGCAATCAAACGCTGTTTGTTGTTTCTTTCATTTTCAATAAAAATCTCGTGAATGCTCGCATTACGCGATGCTTCAGCAAAAATTTCAATACTAATTAAATTGAATGCTTTTAATATTGATAGCACTAATCCTAACCGATGTCGGCGATTAGAGGCTGTTTGGAATTTTTAACGTTTAAAATATGTTCGCGTTGTTAATGCAGTTAATACGTGATCTCGCCACTCTTGATTAATTTGTAGATAGTTTTTGGCGTAGCCTTCCCGTTCAAAACCATGTTTAGCTAATAGGTTTCCACTGCGTAAATTATGAGGCATATAATTTGCCATAATACGATGCATCCCTTGCTGTCGTTGCATATAGCGAAGTGTTTCCGTTAAAGCTTCCGACATATAGCCCTGACCTTGCCATTTTTCACCAACGGAATATCCCAAGAAGCAGGCATTAAAAGCGCCACGCATAACATTGCTGTAATTAGCAACACCAATAATTTCATCTTCATTTTGTGTTAATAGCAGAAAATGAAAAGCACTTTCTTGTCGATGTAGTTCGTTCATATATTGTAAACGGTGATCCCAACCGGAGGGCAAATAATGTGTTTTATCTCTTACGGGTTCCCATGGAATTAAAAAGCGACGATTTAATGTATAATAATCAGCCAATCTTTCAGCATCTCTTTCATATGCTAAACGAATTACCATTCTTTGTGTTTCAAAACGAATTTTAGGAATTCCGCCACGATAACCAAACATTACGATCTCATTATCCTTTGATATAAATAAGTCTAATTCTGAAGCAACTCTTCTTATTCTGCCACTAACCTTAATAAAAAAATATCATCTTTAATTTACTAGGAATTATGCACATTTAGAGACAGAATAGCTGAAGAAATAAATTATTTCATTCCCCCCTATTTTATTTAAATTATTTGCTTATTGATGGTGAGTAATGGCGCTGGTAACACAAGCCCGCACTTTGGGTAAATACTTCCTCCTAATTGACAATATGTTAGTTGTCTTAGGTTTTTTCGTCGTTTTTCCGCTTATTTCTATTCGTTTCGTCGAACAATTAGGTTGGGCTGGTGTTATTGTCGGCTTTGCATTAGGGCTTCGACAATTAGTGCAACAAGGTCTTGGCATTTTTGGTGGCGCTATTGCAGACCGTTTTGGTGCAAAACCCATGATAATAACAGGCATGTTATTACGAGCTTTAGGCTTTGCTTTAATGGCAATGGCAGATCAACCTTGGATACTTTGGTTATCTTGCATTTTATCTGCATTAGGTGGGACTTTATTTGATCCACCTCGCACAGCACTAGTTATCAAATTAACCCGCCCTTATGAGCGTGGTCGTTTTTATTCTTTATTATTAATGCAAGATAGCGCTGGCGCTGTTATTGGCGCTCTCATCGGTAGTTGGTTATTACAGTATGATTTTCATTTAGTTTGCTGGGTCGGTGCGGGTGTTTTTGTGATCGCAGCCTTATTTAATGCTTGGTTATTACCCGCTTACCGTATATCCACAACCCGAACACCAATTAAAGAAGGATTAAAACGGGTATTTATTGATAAACGCTTTGTTAGTTATGTCTTAACGCTGACAGGTTATTTTGTATTATCCGTTCAAGTCATGTTGATGTTTCCTATTATCGTCAATGATATTGCGGGCACGCCAACTGCTGTAAAATGGATGTATGCCATTGAAGCGCTGCTTTCTTTAACATTGCTTTATCCTATTGCTCGCTGGAGTGAGAAACATTTCAAATTAGAACAGCGTTTAATGGCAGGCTTATTTTTAATGAGCATCAGCATGTTCCCTATTGGTATGATCCATTCATTACAAAGCATCTTCTTGATTATTGGCTTGTTTTATCTTGGTACTATTACGGCAGAGCCTGCACGCGAAACATTAAGTGCATCACTTGCTGATCCTCGCGCTCGTGGTAGTTATATGGGCTTTAGCCGATTAGGCTTAGCGTTTGGTGGTGCAATTGGTTATACCGGTGGTGGATGGATGTATGATTTAGGCAATCAATTTGATATGCCTGAATTGCCTTGGTTCTTACTGGGAACGGTAGGTTTAATAACACTTTATGCATTACATCGCCAATTTAATCGTAAAAAAATAGAAACAGCCATGCTTACTCCTTAAAGATCGGGTAAACTTTTAGTTATCAATGATCAAGGAGTGTTTATGAAAGCAATTTTTCTAACAGCTATATTAGTATTAACAAGCTTAGTCACAGGATGTGACCAGCTCAAGCAATTTGATGTGAGTGAAAACCTTATTAATGACTATATCAGTCAAAAAATAAATCTCCAGAAACATATTGGTGAAGATGAAGTTGTATCCGCTGATATTAAATTGAGCAATCTTTCCATTCAAATTGGTCGCACGGAGCCAGGTAAAATTAGTCTTTCTGGTACAACCGACCTAACAATTAATTCATTCTTTGGCAAGACAAACGCTAAAGTGGAGCTTACGTTATCAGGTCAACCTTCTTATCAAGCTGATAAAGGGGCGATATACATAAAATCAATGGCTATTGATAGCTACAAAGTTTCTCCAGAAAAAATGGATGCTGTAGTTGTAGCACTAAAACCCTATTTAGATTCTACAATCACAACTTACTTTGATAATCATCCTGTTTATGTTCTTAATCCGGAAAAAAATAGTGCTGAAGCAGCCGCGTTTAAACTGGCTAAAGGGATTGAAGTTAAACCGGGTAAATTCGTGATCCAGCTTTAATAATCACCAAGGTCAATTAAAAATATTTATCGTCATTAATGAGAAAGGCAAACCTAATGGTTTGCCTTTTTTATGAATAATAAAATACTTTTACAAAGAAATATTTATATTACTCTGCTTCTGTCTCATCGCTCTCTTCATCATCAGAGAGTTCTTCGCGCAATGCTGATAATGCACCACGCGCAACACCTGCTAGTGTACGATAAAAACCACTGGTTGCATGAGCTTCAACTTTACCTAAAAATGTTCCAGCCCAAGGCAGCAGATATTCATCAAATAATTGTATTTGTGCTAATACTTCATCTTGCGCAGAGTTATCTTCAAGCCATGAAGCAGCAAGTAATAAAGAACCAAAACTGTCTGTTGCATTGTCAGTAACAGGCATCCCTCTTGTGACTAGGAATTGACGAATATCGTCTTCTTTGATTTCTTCATAATCATGGGCATAAACAGATACCGCAGGCGCATTACCACCAAAAAGAGATTGATAATCAGCTTCAACAATAGCCAAATCTTTAACACTATTTTTTAAGGTGTTAAATAACTCATCTTGCTCTAATGGCCATAACTGACTCAGTTTCCCTTCACCAATCATTTTTATAATTGGCGCTAAGATAGGATCATTGGGTTCACGTTGAAATAATGTGCCTAAAAGACGACAAACAATCGAAAATTCATTCATTCTATTTTTACCCCATAAAGTTTCGCGTTATTGTGCTTTTAATGGTAAGAAAATCAACTTTTTTCGTCATGCCTCTTTTATTGTTAATATTAATCTTACGTTCTTTGAACACTTAAAACAGAAAAAGCGCGCTCTTATATTAAGTCTTCTACTTAATATAAGAAACGCGCCTAATCCCATGCTACTTATCTTTTAAAGTAATTTTATAATAAAGTATTAAAAACGACTTTATGACAACAGCATTTTATTGTATTTGTTAACTGGCTATATCAAGAAAATTATCTCTTACGCCATTCACACGAAACCACCCTGCAATACTTATTCTCTCTTTATAAGTAGGAAGTACTTCATGAGGGAATTGTTCTGAAAGGAAAACGACCAAACGTCCGCCTTTTGGAGCGACTGTCGCAAGTTCATTATCTTCCAAATCATAAATAACTAACTCACCGCCATCTTCTTTTGTCCAATCCTCATTAAGATACAAGACTGTCGTTAAACGGCGAGTGACATTTTCTTTAAATGCATCAAGGTGTTTTTTATAAAAAGCGCTTTTCTCATAACAAGCAAAATGCGCTTCATATTCAAAAAGACCTAAATAAAATTCTCGGTTAACAGCACGTTGAATAGACTCCATTTGCATTAAATAATGCTCAACGGGTGTTCCCATTTCAGGTTCTAACCAACGTATTTTATCACTTCGAATGGTGGTTTCTGCGAGTCGATTTTCATGACGACCAATACGCGCTTGCTGTGCATCGCCATCAAAACAAGCGCGTAGTTGTTGAACAGCCTCTGGTGTGAGGAAATCATCCCATACACACCATCCTTTCTCTGCTATTTGCTCAAGAAGTTCTGCTATATTCATTAAGTATATTGTCTGATAAACATGGGAAACTACTTTATAGCATCAACTTGACTAAAATAGCAATGCAATAAATTAATCACCTTAACAAGCTAAAGTAAACAGGGATAAAGACTAAAAAAAGGATCTCTATAGTAATAAGATAAAACTTTTCACCATATCAAAACCATTTAAAAAGTCTGGTTATTATTTAAATAACAAAAAAATCGCCTATTTTACAATCTAAAACATAAGCAAATAGAATCAATAATTTAAGAATAATTTTTTGTTATCATCTTATATAATCTATTTAAATCATAGGCTTTATTATCATTTGATTTATCCATTTGTGTTTTTTCCATATTTTCATTCAATGAATTGATTAATTTCTTATCTTTATTTGTTTTTTTATATAAAAAATCAATTGCACTTTCCATTTTATAGTAAATAGTCTTAATTTCGCTTCCAAATTGTAAAACAATTAAAGATAATGATTTATCTTTATCCACCGATTCTCTTACAGACATAATATTAATATGAGCAAGATAGTATACTACTTGACCTAGTATATTTTTACATTCAGTAAATAATTTATCTAAATCTGATTCTACTTCATTAAAATCATATTCTTCTTTTTTATTTTTCATTTCATTAATAAAAGACTCTATTTTTCCTTTTGCTTTTAAAATTAAGTTTTCCCCTTTTTCATCTAATTTATACTCAGAAATAGTATAAGGTTTAAAAACCTCATTCAAATTATTTTTTGCTTGTGATGATAGGTAATCTTTCCTTTCTTTCAAATCGAACAAAAATTGTTGTGTGCTCTTATTTTCACTGATTATTTCTATATTACTTTTAATTTCATTTTTTCTATATGATAGTTCAAATTTATTCATTAATTTATTATTTAAGACCTTATCTGCGGACATCGTCAGATAAACATCATCAAGATGATTGATTGTTCCCATAGACTTACGCTCATCAGGAAAAGAATCTAATAATTTATTAATTTTTAATATTCTTTTATATATTCCTTTTACTGCGGCAACATTATTTTTAAATTTTCTTTGTTCATTTATTTTCTCACTATTAAATATTTCCATATTAAAAAGTGAGTTAATTTTTTTTCTAATAAGTAATTGAAAACGCTTCACTGTAGCTAACGGATACCATAAGATATCATGTTCAGCACGACTTGCTGATGGTGAAAATCTTAAATCACTATAAATATCAAGCCCAAACTCAAGAAATTTTAAATTGACGGTTTTATTTGAAGGTACACTGTCTAACTTACCATAATCAATAAACTTATTAATATTAAAATCGAGTTTTAATAGTTTTGCGACTGCACTAAATCCTACGGCATTTCTAGGAATAGTGATCCCTCGATTATTAGTAATTTCTACATTTACATCAAAACTTACTTCACTTCTTAAATCAGACACAAGAGCAACTTCAGTATGTGTATTTAGTTCTAGTGAGGATTTATCTACCAAATTATGTTCATTAATAGTAGAGTTACCGTCATTCTTACTGTGAGAAATATGATGATCGCCTATATTACTATCAATAAAATGAGAAAGATCGCTCAATTCTATTGAAAATGAAAAATTCGATTTTTTCTCATAATTCATTGTAAGATATGTACTTGCTGTAATTGGTGTAATAAAACCGTAATCAGTATAATTATTTCCCCACCGTTTACTATATTCTCCAATACCTGCTGATATTCCTCCCGTTATATCTGTGTTTATTTTATTTAAAAATGAAAATACGACATTATTATCTTTTTTAGTCAGCATAATTGAATGCGTTTTTGCAAAACTTGCTAATATAAATGCATTTACACCAATATTTTTAGGCAAAGAAAATACATTCATACCAAAAAAAGCATTTACACCATTAGTATGATTAACTGCAATACTTTCATTTTCTTTCAATTCATTAACTAAAGAATAAACAATCTCGCCATGACTTCTATCATTTTTAATCCCAACAATATGTTTTGCTAAAATATCACAACTACGTTGAATATTTTTTTTACTGCTCTCTAATGCCATAACTTTGGTTTCATTTGGTGTCGTAGCACTATTTACAAGACTTTTTATATTAGAAAATAATCCTCTAAATCCTGGGTCCACACTTTTGGCAATATTAACAACCATTGCTTTACGTTGTTTCAATGCCCATTTTTGCTTTGCGGCGTCTATCTGTATACGACTATTATCAATAAATGAAGAAAAGAAAGGTATATGCTGACTACTGAAATTTCCAATAGTTTGTGTCGAGAAAGGTTGCCCAGAATGGTATTTTTTATAACTATTTTCACCGACCTTTGCATAAAAGGATAAAGGAGGCTCTTGCTTAAGCCGTGTGACTTCGTATTGATTATCTTTGAGCGCAAAAATATTTAAAGGGTTAAGATAATAAATTTTTGTTCTTTTTCCCTTATCTACAACAAGTTGTATTTGATTCAACACTTGCTTAATACTTAATATTTTATCATTCTTTTTTAAAGGTAATTTAAGTTCATCGTATTTCCAAGGGTTTTTCGAATCAATTTCATCTTCACTTGCTATTTTATTAGGAAGACCTGCTATAACTATTTTATGATCAACAAGTTTCATTCTCACTTCTAGTGAATTTCGCTTTATCAGTAATATATTATCATTTTCTTTGATATCTGAAATATTTTCATTAAGATTATTTACTTTATTTATAATGGTGGTTTCTTGATCTAGCTCTCCATCAGGAATATAAGGCTCATAATCAACGAAAAATTGGCTTACCTCATCTTGTACTTCCTTATTTAAATCATATTCTTTTTTTATTTCTTTAAATTTTATTTTATAAAAACAACTATCTTGTTTATCTTTCGTATCATGCTCTTTTCTTTCAGAATCATTAATAGTAGCGTTATCATTTTTCACTTCACCAATTAAATCACCATTTAAATTAATATAGAGAGATTGAAATTTAAAGCCATTCTCATTATTTGATATTATTTTGAATACATCATAATTAAACCCACCGTTAGCGTGCTTTTGGTATAATCCTTTAAATAAATCATAGCTTTCACCTTTTACAAGTAATAACGAGCCATCTTGCTCTAAGGTTAATCCCATATTATTTAACACTGGCATATTAGTTGAACCGAGATATACATAGTTAATAGCATGTTGGCTATTTAATAAGTTTTTATTTATCTTTTTTTGATCACCTGTTTTTTCACTATTTCTAATATTTTCTATTTTTGCATTAAATAAAATTTTTTCTTGTTTGTATTTTGATAATGGTAGTAATTCACTACTTACAGAGAAGTTTATCTTATTCATCATAATCACCGTTTAGTTGCTAACGTATGATTCATAATCGACAAGATAATCTTTGAAGGATATCTATTTAGCGTCAGATTTTTATTACATTATATAGAAAATAAAAAAAGTGATGTTTTTTGAAAGAACAAAATGAAAAATAGGCAGCAAACTAAAGTTTGCCGCCTATTATCTAAAATTAAAATATAAATAAAATAGACTTAGTAACCACTCTTCATATCAACCACACCCAAAGGTGCCTCTCCTTTTTCAATTCGCTGAATATTTTCAACAATCGTATCCATGGCAATATTCGGAATGGTAAAAGCAGCAATATGTGGCGTAATAGAAACACGAGGGTGCGTCCAAAATGGGTGCATTCCCGCTAAAGGCTCTTGAGCAAAAACATCAAGTGTTGCATCAGCAATATAGCCTTGATCTATAGCTTCCAATAAATCTTGATCGACTAAATGCGCACCTCGCGCCAAATTTATTAAATAAGAAGAAGGTTTAAGTTGCTCAAAGAGTGAGAAATTTAAAATACCATGTGTTTCTGGCGTATAAGGCAATAAGTTAATCAGTAAATTACATTCGTTTAGAAAATCACTGAGTTGCTCTTTACCATAAAAACTTTCAACATTTTTAATTTGTTTTTTACTGCGACTCCAGCAACGAACGTTAAAGCCAAGTTCAGCAAGTTTAGTCGCAACACTTCCACCTAAAGCGCCAGCACCTAAAACACCAATCACAAAGTTATCATAAGAGTGTGCAGGAAGCTGTTTCCATAAACGTTGTGATTGTTGGCGTTTATAATCATCCATACGACGAAAGTAATACATCACTTTAGCAATCGCATATTCTTGCATTTGAAGCCCCATTCCGGTGTCTTCCAAACGCATAACCGGAACACCTGTTGGCAATGTGCCGGGCTTTTGTTGTTCTTGTTTTAAAATAGCATCAACACCCGCCCCTAACGCAAAAATACCTTTAAGGTGATTGCGACTTGCAAGCATTTCATAAGGAGGAAGCCAAACCATGGCATAATCTGCAGGTGCGTTATCACCGGGTTCCCAAATACGTATATTGGCATCAGGCAAACGCGCCTTCATACCGTTTATCCATGTTTCTGCGTCAAAAAAAGGATGATAATAAATAATATTCATTTTGCCTTCCTCCAGCATTTTTATCATAGGGTGCGAGGGTTACGTTCTGATTTCAAGTCTCTTTGAATAAGTTGTTAATAAAAATGTTGAGAATGTTAACCAGTTAACGAAAATCTACATTCTTTTTTCAATACGCCAATCTATACACGTATTGGTTTACTGCATAATTTGTCTAGCATTTGTGCATATTGTTTTTTATTTGACTGCTTGATACAAAAGTTAAGGGAAAAATGCATTTAGCGGTTGACGCTTATGCTCCTTTTCCATATAGTAGCGCCCCGTTGAGAGATGTTAAGTACATATCCAACAACAATATGGTGAGATGTCCGAGAGGCTGAAGGAGCACGCCTGGAAAGTGTGTATACGGCAACGTATCGAGGGTTCGAATCCCTCTCTCACCGCCATATTCTAAGATAGAGCCTAGCTTTTTAGTTAGGCTCTATTTTTTTGTCTCTCTTCACCGAGTTGTTTATATCCATCTATCTTCATTTTTTGGTGGCATAGTTGTTAGTATACAATACATTTTTTATTTTATTTTTTGCTTAATCGTTTTATTTAATAATTTTCTATCATTTAATAATCTCTGATAATTAATTTTAATGAGTCAAAACAACTTATGTAGTTGTTATTTATGTCTATCCGATTTTTATGATGTAAAAAGATTTTTATTATCCTATCTAGAAACGACATTTATTCTAAAATAAAACGCTTTTTATAATTTTAAAATAAATTTAAACTTTATTTTCAAGCAAGCAACAGAATAAATACAACAAGATACATTACATTATCTATTTAGGTTAACTTATTAGTTTAATTGATTTTATTTTTGCTAAGCTTTAAGATATGCATTAATAATTTGATGTATCACATTATTATCAGCGAATAAAAGCGATATCCTCTCTTTTCCTTATCGCCGTTATTCGGCATCTGACTTCTTATTTTGGTTTGATCCTAAATGAAAACTCATAAAGTTAACCGGGTTCGTCCCTTTAGTGCATTTATTGATGCATGTGTAAAAGAGCCTTACTCTTTTGCGCGTTTATTAAAAGATATTATTGCAGGGATCACCGTCGGGATTATCGCGATACCTTTAGCCATGGCGTTGGCAATTGGTAGCGGTGTTCCCCCGCAATACGGTCTTTATACCGCAGCGATTGCCGGTATAGTTATTGCTGTTTCTGGTGGCTCTCGATACAGCGTTTCAGGTCCTACTGCCGCGTTTGTTGTGATCTTGTATCCTGTATCACAACAATTTGGTTTGAGTGGATTATTAATTGCTACACTGATGTCTGGTGTGATCTTAGTCGTTATGGGATTAGCTCGCTTTGGTAAGCTTATTGAGTATATTCCTGTTTCTGTAACACTTGGATTTACTTCAGGGATTGCGATTACAATCGCCACGATGCAAGTAAAAGATTTTTTCGGTCTTGAATTAGCACATGTGCCAGAAACCTATATTGATAAAGTTATCGCCCTAGGCTCTGCATTACCGACTATTCATATTGGTGATACACTTATTGGCCTGACAACACTGTTTGTTTTAATTTATTGGCCTAAGCTGAATTTACGTTTACCCGGACACTTACCCGCTCTAATCGCAGGTACTGCAGTAATGGGTATTGTGAATATGTTCGGTCATGACGTTGCAACAATTGGCTCGCAATTTAGCTATATGCTGCCTAATGGAACAACAGGGCAAGGTATTCCACCTATTTTGCCTCAATTTGTTTTACCTTGGAATTTACCAAGCTCCGGTACATCACTTGAGTTAAATTGGAGTACCGTTTCTACTTTATTACCCGCCGCCTTTTCAATGGCAATGTTAGGTGCAATTGAATCGTTATTATGTGCGGTTGTACTTGATGGTATGACAGGCAAAAAACATCACTCTAATGGTGAATTAGTAGGACAAGGTGTTGGTAATATCGTCGCACCTTTCTTTGGTGGTATTACAGCGACTGCGGCCATTGCTCGTTCAGCCGCTAACGTGCGTGCGGGGGCAACATCACCCGTTTCTGCTATTGTTCACTCGTTGTTGGTGTTGCTAACTTTACTTGTATTAGCGCCTTTTCTTTCTTATTTACCTTTAGCTGCAATGTCAGCATTGCTGTTAATTGTTGCATGGAATATGAGTGAAGCACGTAAGGTTATTGATCTTATTCGACATGCCCCTAAAGACGATATTATTGTCTTAGTATTATGCTTATCTCTCACCGTTCTCTTTGATATGGTAATTGCAATTACTATCGGTATTGTGTTGGCATCATTGTTATTTATGCGTCGTATTGCCAATATGACCAAAATAACAGAATCTCCTTATACTGATGATGATAAGCAATTATTAGTTGTGCGTGTTAATGGTCCATTGTTCTTTGCTGCCGCTGAACGTATCTTTAATGAGTTACGTGAACGTAGTAAAGGTTATAAAACCATTATTATGCAATGGGATGCGGTTCCTGTATTGGATGCAGGTGGATTACATGCGTTCCAGCATTTCGTTACTGATGTAAAACATGATACCCATGTGATTGTGTGTGACATTCCTTTTCAGCCATTAAAGACGTTAGCAAGAGCGAGAGTCACGCCAATTGAAGGTACGCTGAGTTTCTATCCTTCATTACAAAAAGCACTAGATGATTTGGAATTAATTCAATAGTTTTTTAGTTAAAAAATAACGCCTTTAATTAATATTAAATAAAGATTAAAGGCGTTTTTAGTTATAGTTAATAATAAAGGTTTAACTTGAGATATTATTAATATTAACGTTACTCTTAATACAAAAAATTCACTTAGTAAGATATAAATACTTTACCAATTCCACTTCCTTGCACGCCCTTTTTTAATAAATCTTGATAAAGAGCATTCATACCCAACCAATGATTTTCACACCATTCAGGGGCTAATAAAGTGGGTTTTCTGGCACTGGCACACACACGGTGATAAATAATTTCAGGAGGAGTATGGCGGATCATTTCACCCGCAGTATAAACATATTGTTCTTGCGTCAATGCATTAATACGCCCTGCTTTCCATGCCTTTGCTATCGTACTTCCCTCAACAATGTGTAATGGATGTAATTTAAGCCCATCAGTACCTGTTTCAACCACACGCTCTAATGTTTGCATATTAAGGAGATGATCTTCTCGTGGTAGCCCAACAATAAGATGCGTACATACTTTTAAGCCACGACGGCGAGCTTCACGCGCGGTTGCTTGGTAGCATTGAAAATCATGCCCGCGGTTAATCTGTTTTAATGTTTTATCGTGGGCGGTTTGTAAACCGAGTTCTAACCATACTTCATAGCCTTTATCACGATAACCTTGCAATAAATCTAATACGCTAACGGGGACACAATCTGGTCGAGTTCCCACACATAACCCAACCATATCCGCTTGTAATAATGCGGTTTCATATAAAGTACGTAAGTATTCTACTTCGGCATAAGTACTGGTATAGGCTTGAAAATAAGCAAGATAACGGTGTGCGCGGTTAATATTTTTAGCTTGTAATGCAATTTGTTCTTCAATTGAGTGGTATTGCGTTTGCTCATCAGCAAAAGAAGATACATTACAAAAAGTACAGCCACCCCGCCCTAATGTGCCATCTCGATTAGGACAGTTGAAACCGCCATGAAGGGTGATTTTATGAATTTTTTCGTGATAACGGCGCTGAAGATCAGCGCCGAACATATTAACAACCGTATGAAGTTGCATAATGCATTTTATTTGCTGGTATCTAGCTCTGGGAAACTTTTTACCACTTCATCAATCGCTTTAATTTGCGCTAAGAAAGGCTCTAATTTCGCCAGTGGTAATGCAGAAGGACCATCACAACGCGCATTATCTGGATCTGGATGAGCTTCAAGGAATAACCCTGCAAGACCAACCGCCATACCTGCACGAGCTAATTCTGCAACTTGTGCACGGCGTCCACCTGATGCAGCGCCAAACGGATCACGACATTGCAGTGAATGTGTTACGTCAAAAATAACTGGCGCACCTTGAGAAGCTTGCATCATGACATGGAAGCCTAACATATCAACAACTAAGTTATCGTAACCAAAGTTACTGCCGCGATCACATAAAATAACTTGGTCATTACCGCCTTCTTTAAATTTATCGACGATATTTCCCATTTGACCAGGGCTTACAAACTGTGGTTTTTTTACGTTGATCACGGCACCTGTTTTTGCCATTGCTTCAACAAGGTCAGTTTGGCGCGCTAAAAATGCAGGTAGTTGGATAACATCGACAACTTCTGATACAGGTTGAGCTTGCGCTGCTTCATGAACGTCAGTAATAATTTTAACGCCAAAAGTTTCTTTTAACTCTTGGAAAATTTTCATCCCTTCTTCTAAGCCCGGGCCACGGTAAGAGTGGATTGAAGAACGGTTAGCTTTATCAAAAGACGCTTTGAATACATAAGGAATATTTAGCTTTTGAGTTACAGTGACGTAATGCTCACAAATGCGCATGGCTAAATCGCGCGATTCTAATACATTCATGCCACCAAAAAGCACAAATGGTAGGTCGTTTGCTACCTTGATATCACCAATATTCACCACTTTATGTTGCATGTTTATCCCTATACTATTTGTAATGTACTGTGTTGACGAAGTACGTTTCTTAAATCTTTAATGGAGAACGATAGGATTTTGTTCTATCGAATGAATTTGGATTTTGATCATCTCTGAAATCGGATCTTCAGGGCATTGCTCAACAAAATAGTTTAAGTCAGAAATTGCCACATGGTTGCACTCTAACTGAGCAAAAATAAGTCCGCGATCACGTATTTCGTAAGGATCTTCAGGATCAAACATTAATACCGTTTCACTGGCTTTTAATGCTTGCTCCATATTCTTTTCTTCCATTAAAGAAACTTTCAATGTATCCAAAAGTTTACGAATAATAGAACTGTATTCTGATTCTTCTAAATCTGCCTCTAATAATACAGAAGAGCTGCCTACATTCCCTTTTAACCAAACTTCTAAGGTATGTTGCGATAGATATTCACCATTTATTGGATTTAAAAATAGCGGTTGTTCATTAGGAATATCTATTCTGATAATAAGCTGTGTAGGAAAAATAACCGGCACTAACGGCAAATTTAACGCTTGTGCGATATAAATAAGAATCGAACCCAGTGAAACAGGAGAGCCTACATGAGTTGCTAATACTTTATCTAACCATAAAGTATCTGAAAGACAATATTTACCACTGGCACCACTAAAGTGCCACTGCTGATAAAACAGTTTTAGCAGTGCTTCTATCTGCTCTTTGGTATTTCCTTGTTGAGGAATTTCAGCTTCTGCTTGTTCAACTAACTGCGCCAGTTGATAACCAACAGAAGTGGTTGGAAAATCAGGTCGAATAGCCTGAGAGATAAGGATCATGCCCTTAACTAAAGGGGCTTTATTAAATTCGTAATCAGCTATGGTTTCTATCATAATTCCAACGACCTACTGTCACTCGCTCATTACCGCCATAATCACGGAAAGTTTCCACACAGCAGTAACCCTTATCAATAAAAATATTGCGTACACCTTCACCTTGTTGCCAGCCGTGTTCCAGTAATACCCATCCATTATCAGTTAAAAACTGTCTAGCAGTTTCAATGATAATTTCGATATCAGCAAAACCATTTTTACCAGCAACTAATGCAGTTAAAGGTTCAAAACGAACATCCCCTTGATGAATATGTTCATCATTCTCATCAATGTAGGGAGGATTACTGATTATCATACCAAATTGATACCCAGAGAGTGAACTAAACCAACAACTTTCCATAAATTCTGTGTTGTTTAATGCTAAGTTGGTCGCATTCTCTTGTGCTAATGCCACTGCTTCAGCTTGAAAGTCCACACCAATAATATGGCAATCTGGGCGCTCTGATGCCATTGCTAACGCAATCGCGCCT
Source organism: Ardaris minthe (assembly GCA_018244935.1). Lineage (NCBI taxonomy): Eukaryota > Metazoa > Arthropoda > Insecta > Lepidoptera > Hesperiidae > Ardaris > Ardaris minthe. Next base: position 97,313 of record DWTR01000001.1, on the reverse strand, counting down.
GTTCCTGTTCCTAAATCAAGAATACGGGTTGGCTCTGATGGCAGTTTTTCTAATGCTTTTTCAACAAGGCATTCTGTATCTGGACGAGGAATTAATGTTGCAGGCGAAACTTTTAAAGGCAGTGACCAAAATTCTCTTTCACCGACTAAATAAGCAATGGGTTCACCTTTAATACGTCGAGTAAGCAATTGCGACAATTGAGCTAACTCGTCTGATGAAAGTACCGTTTCATTAAAGGCAATTAAATAAGTACGGGTACGCTGTGTGACGTACCCAAGTAAGATCTCAGCATCGCGTTTAGGGCTGTCACTTTCAATTAATTGCAAGGCTGCTTCACGCAGCCATTGTTCATAATTCATTAATTCAACTCAGAAAGTGCAGAAAGCTGATCGGCTTGATATTCGGTCACAATAGGCTGAATTAATGGATCTAATTTTCCTTCCATCACTTCATCTAAGCGATAAAATGTGAGATTGATACGGTGATCTGTTACACGCCCTTGCGGGAAATTATATGTTCTAATTCGGTCAGAACGGTCACCAGAACCCAATAAGTTACGACGTTCAGAAGCTTCTGCCTCTTGGCGTTTTTGCATTTCAGCTGCACGAATACGTGCGCCTAATACTGACATCGCTTTGGCTTTATTTTTGTGCTGTGAACGTTCATCCTGACATTCCACCACAATTCCTGTTGGAATATGCGTAATACGAATAGCAGAATCAGTGGTATTAACGTGCTGACCACCCGCCCCTGAAGAACGGAATGTATCTATACGTAAATCACTTGGGCTGATTTCAGGTAATTCAGCTTCAGGAACTTCAGCTAATACCGCAACCGTACAAGCAGAGGTATGAATACGACCTTGAGATTCTGTTTCTGGAACGCGCTGAACGCGGTGACCGCCTGATTCAAATTTCAATACACCATAAGCGCCATCACCAACAACTTTTGCAATAACTTCTTTATAGCCACCATGCTCACCTTCGTTGGCATTCATGACTTCAATACGCCAGCGACGTGATTCGGCATAACGGCTATACATACGGAATAAATCACCAGCAAATAATGCCGCTTCATCTCCCCCTGTTCCCGCACGAATTTCAAGGAAACAGTTAAATTCATCATCAGGATCTTTAGGTAACAACAGTACTTGTAACTGTTGTTCTAAATCATCATTTAATGCTTGCGCTTCTTTCAGCTCTTCTTGTGCCATCTCTTTCATTTCAGGATCATCAAGCATCATTTCTGCTGCTTCGATGTCGTCTTGCACTTTTCGCCATTGGCTAAAACAAGCCGTGACGTCAGTTAATTGAGAGTATTCTTTTGAAAGCGCACGAAAACGCTCCTGAGAGGCAATAACATCGGCTTCTGACAGAAGTGCCTGAATTTCTTCATAACGCTCTTGTAGAGCTTCCAACTTAGCGACAATAGAAGGCTTCATTCGTAGATTAAGATCCTGTTAGACAAAGTTAATTATGGGTAATACCCAAACTTTCACGTAATAGATTCAGGCGTTCAATATCACCATCACTGGCAGCCTGTTGAAGAGATTTTGTTGGTGTGTGAATAAGGCGATTCATCAATTGATGAGAGAGCTGGTGGATAACTTTTTCTGCATCCGCTCCGTTTTGTATCAATGTGATAGCCTTTTCTGTCATTTCTGCACGTAACATTTCAGCGCTGTCTCGATATTCTCGAATTGCACCTACAGCACCTTGCGCCCGTAGCCAATCCATAAACTGTCCACTTTCTTGCTGAACAATATGCTCTGCTTGAATTGCAGCCGCTTGGCGTTGTTCACGGTTATGTTGAATAATTGCTTCTAAATCATCAACGCTATACAGATAAACGTTATTTAGCTTTTCAACATCTTGTTCAATATCACGAGGAACTGCAATATCCACCAGCAACATTGGCTGATTACGCCGTTTTTTAAGCGCCCTTTCAACCATTCCTTTACCAATAATAGGCAAGGGGCTTGCCGTAGAACTAATGACAATATCAGCTTGTGAAAGACATTCATCAATCTCTGATAATGTAATCACTTCGGCATCAACTTCATTCGCTAAACGTTGAGCGCGCTCTTTTGTTCGATTAGCAATAATGATTTTTTTGACTTGATGCTCACGCAGATGACGAGCGACTAACTCTATTGTCTCGCCTGCGCCCACTAATAAAATCGTCAAAGAAGATAATGACTCAAAGATTTGACGCGCAAGCGTACAAGCTGCAAAAGCGACAGAAACCGCATTGGCACCAATTTGTGTCTCGGTTCTCACTCTTTTCGCAACTGAAAAAGATTTCTGAAACAAACGTTCCAGCTCTGAAGAGAGTGAGTGATAGCTTTGAGAATCGGCAAAGGCTTTTTTAACTTGCCCTAATATTTGAGGTTCACCTAATACTAGAGAATCTAAGCCACTTGCCACTCGCATTAAATGGCTGACAGCTTGATTATCTTGATGCCAATAAACACTGCTTTTCAGTTCATTTGGCTCTATTTGGTGATATTGACATAACCAGCGAATAAGCTGTTCATGACTATTTTCTTTGTCTTCCATACTCAGATAAAGCTCAGTACGGTTACAAGTAGACAGCACAACACCGCCTCTGACAGCGGGTTGCTGTAAGAGGTTATTTAAGGCATCACCCATGGTATCGGGAGAAAAAGAGACTTTCTCGCGTAAAGCAACGGGGGCTGTTTTATGATTAATACCTAATGCTAATAACGTCATATCAACTATATCGAGTTATGAATAAATACCGCCTCGCGACTTGACTTAGTATAAACCTAAAACAGCGCATTTAGTATGGACTCTTCATTTCCGCCATTCTACTTGATGAACAGATTCAATAAAAGAGCTTACTTCAGTGATAGGAGATTTCTATACACAATTTAACGAAATATCGTTAAATCATAAGGTTTATGATACTCTTTTTTTTTAACTAATAACGAATTAAAGGAATGTCTCAGCTATGCGTTCATGCTTTTTTTCAACCAAACAACTCCTGCGCCTTATCCCGCTAACGGCGTTGTTGCTGAGTGCCTGTAATCTAAATCAGATAAAGACCCAAGGATCGGCATCTGATAACGATGTGCAATGGCAAGCTCGCCAACAAGCATTAAAAAATATTTCACAATACGAAACACGAGGCGCTTTTGCCTATATTGAAGATACCAATAAAACCTATGCCCGTTTCTATTGGCAAGACAAAGCGGATGAACGTTATCGCTTATTGTTAACCAATCCTTTAGGCACAACAGAACTCGATTTGAATGTGATGCCGGGCGTAATTGAAGTCACCGATAATAAAGGTAAAAAATATTATAGCGATAATCCGACGGAGATGATTTATCAACTCACAGGAATGGTTATTCCACTGAAAAATCTACGTGCTTGGCTTGTGGGTTTACCTGGAGATGCAACTGATTTCGAGCTAGATGCCAATCACTTATTAAAATCCGTCACATTACCCGCACCTGACGGTGATTGGATTGTCACTTACCAAGCTTATGATTCAAGTATCACCCCCAACCTGCCACAACGCCTTGAGTTAAAACAGGGTGAACGCATTATCAAATTAAAAATGGATAACTGGGATATACAGCAATGACACTAAGTTGGCCTTCTCCTGCCAAATTAAACCTTTTTCTCTACATCACGGGGAAACGCCCTGATGGTTATCATAATCTGCAAACGTTATTTCAGTTTTTAGATTATGGCGATACGTTAACCATCACGCCTCGTAATGATACCCAGTTATCTATCTTGACACCGATTGAAGGCGTAGAAGATAAAGATAATTTAATTATTAAAGCCGCTAAATTACTGCGTGATTATTGTCAGCAACATAATATTGCTTTGCTGTATCACGGTGCAGATATCAGTGTTGAAAAAAAACTACCTATGGGAGGTGGTTTAGGTGGAGGCTCCTCTAATGCGGCAACCACCTTAATTGCACTTAATTACCATTGGCAAGCCGGTTTAAGTGATGAAACGTTAGCTGAATTAGGCGTTAGTTTAGGTGCAGACGTCCCTGTTTTTGTAAAAGGTCATGCAGCGTTCGCTGAAGGTGTTGGTGAAATTTTGACCCCCGCAGAGCCAAAAGAGCAATGGTATTTAGTCGCACATCCCGGAATTTCCATTCCAACACCGACAATCTTCACAGATCCAGAATTAAAACGTAATTCTCCTATTCGCTCTCTTGGCGCATTATTAAAGGCTCCGTTCGAGAATGACTGTGAAATGATCGCAAGAAAACGTTTTCGTGAGGTTGAATATCTGCTTTCGTGGCTGTTAGAATATGCACCGTCACGCTTAACTGGGACAGGTGCCTGTGTGTTCGGCGAGTTCGACTCACAAGTTGCCGCTAGTGAAGTGTTAATTAACGCCCCTGAGTGGGTGCATGGATTTGTAGCGCAAGGCGTCAACATTTCTCCTCTGCATTTATTCCGCTCAAGGATACCTGTGTTATTGCACCCGTAAGATGATGTTTACAAACCCTATGTTCATAAACACGTTCTTTACAGGTCAACAATATCTCTCTCTGGACGCAAGCCTGAGGTTTTTCTCGTGCCCGATATGAAGCTTTTTGCTGGTAACGCAACCCCGGAACTGGCTCAACGTGTTGCCAACCGACTCTACACTAGCCTAGGAGACGCGGCTGTAGGTCGTTTTAGCGACGGTGAAGTCAGTGTGCAAATCAACGAAAACGTACGTGGTGGTGATGTATTTATCATTCAATCAACCTGCGCACCTACTAATGATAATTTAATGGAATTAGTGGTCATGGTTGACGCATTACGTCGAGCTTCCGCTGGTCGTATCACTGCTGTTATTCCTTACTTCGGTTATGCCCGTCAGGATCGCCGTGTTCGTTCAGCCCGTGTTCCTATTACGGCAAAAGTTGTTGCGGATTTCTTATCTAGTGTAGGCGTAGACCGTGTTTTAACCTGTGACTTACACGCAGAACAAATCCAAGGGTTCTTTGATGTACCGGTTGACAATGTCTTCGGCAGCCCGATTCTTTTAGAAGATATGCTTCAAAAAGATTTGGACAACCCTATTGTTGTTTCTCCAGATATTGGCGGTGTTGTTCGCGCTCGTGCTATCGCTAAACTTCTGAATGACACTGATATGGCTATCATTGATAAACGTCGCCCTCGTGCTAACGTTTCTCAAGTTATGCATATTATTGGTGATGTTGCTAACCGCGACTGTATCCTTGTTGACGATATGATCGACACAGGCGGTACATTGTGTAAAGCAGCTGAAGCGCTGAAAGAACGTGGTGCCAAACGTGTATTTGCTTACGCGACTCACCCAATCTTCTCTGGTAATGCTGTTGAGAACATCAAAAGCTCTGTTATTGATGAAGTGGTTGTCTGCGATACAATTCCGTTATCAGCAGAAATCAAAGCATTAAATAAAGTCCGCTCATTGACCCTTTCAGGCATGTTGGCTGAAGCAATTCGTCGCATTAGCAATGAAGAGTCAATCTCTGCGATGTTTGAACATTAATTTGTTATAACATTCATTGCAATTTGAGATAACTAAACCCGCTATAGCCTATGTTATAGCGGGTTTTTTGTTGTTTATTCTAGATTAAAAATTTAGGCAACAAAAAACCCGTTATCATTAAACGGGTCTATAGGTGTGTATTGCAACGCATAATGACAACTATTATTCACTGAATATCAGTTTTTAATTTTATTGTTGTTTTTATCTATTCTGATATTTATTTGTGATAATAACATTATGGATAACGGTGATTATCATGACGACGATAACGTTCATCATGGTTACGTAACCACCAATATCTTTCTGCTATTGTTTCTCTACCACCAATACGGGCGCCGGCTAACCAGACCAAAGCACCGATAAAGATCCCCATTAAAGAGATATCTGATAAGAATTCAGGCAACCCTAATGGGAAAATATGAGTAAGAAGCGTATAACCAAGACTACCGAGCATTACAATCATCCCCGTAGCCATACATAAATTACCAACTGCAAACGCATGTTTATATTTCATGTTGCACCTCCAAGCGCGTCGTCAGACGATTCAACAAAAAAATACATCGAATAACCTTTTGTTCTTTGCAGTTATTATAGACATAAATACTAAGAAGTTATTGTCGAAGGGATCACATCGCTCCGAAATTTATTGACAATTCTTAACAAAAAATGTGTTTTTCTCTTTCAAAAGAAGAAAATAGTACCAGTTTTGTCATTTTCGCTCTTTTTGTTAAATCAAAAAGATGAGGTTTCCTCTGCTTATCATTGCAAAAAAACATTCTATGTAATCTATTTTGTGCTTCTGAGCTTAGACAGGTAAACTATGACCTTTCTTTTAAGACGATAACAGTGAAAGGCTATTGTGAGTAAAATTAAACTTATCGTCGGGTTAGCAAACCCCGGTGCAGATTATGCCCAGACTCGCCATAATGCGGGTGCTTGGTATGTAGATTTATTGGCTCAACGTCATCAGCAATCTCTAAAAGAAGAGAGCAAATTCTTTGGTTACACCGCACGTATTAATTTAAACGGTAATGATGTTCGTTTATTAGTGCCTACTACTTTTATGAACTTAAGTGGTAAAGCGGTACAAGCAATGGCAAATTTCTATCGCATAGAGCTTAATGAAATTTTAGTTGCTCATGATGAACTCGATTTACCGCCCGGTGTTGTCAAAATGAAGTTAGGTGGTGGCAATGGCGGTCATAACGGATTAAAAGATATTCAAAGTAAGTTTAGCAATAATCCAAATTTCTATCGTTTACGCATTGGCATTGGTCACCCAGGTGATAAAAATAAAGTGGTTGGCTTTGTATTAGGCAAGCCACCAATGAGTGAACAAAAATTAATTGATGACGCTATTGATGAAGCACTTTCGTGTACAGATATTTTAATGCGTGATGGTTATGAGAAAGCAATAAACCGCTTACATAGCTTTAAAGCATAATCATTACATTGATAGATTAAACAATTTCAATATTCAGAGGGTAAAATGCCCTCTTCTTTTGTGCGATGACTCCCTGATGATTTAATCAAACAGGGATTTGCTCTATAATAGCGCCAAATTTTTTTTAACAGCACACAACAGGAATACTCCCTCCTGTTGTTTTTATGTGACAAGGTGAACGTTTATGGGATTTAAATGTGGTATCGTCGGTCTGCCTAACGTAGGGAAATCTACACTATTTAATGCCTTAACTAAGGCAGGTATTGAGGCAGCCAACTTCCCATTCTGTACTATCGAGCCAAACACAGGTGTTGTTCCAATGCCTGATCCTCGCTTAGATAAATTGGCTGAGATTGTTAAACCACAGCGTATTTTACCAACAACAATGGAATTTGTTGATATTGCGGGTTTAGTAAAAGGCGCATCTAAAGGTGAAGGTTTAGGTAACCAATTCCTAACAAATATTCGTGAAACTGAAGCGATTGGCCATGTGGTTCGTTGTTTTGAAAATGACAATATCATTCACGTTGCAGGTAAAGTTGATCCTGCTGAAGATATTGAAACTATCAATACTGAATTAGCTCTTTCTGACTTAGATACCTGTGAACGTGCAATGCACCGTAATCAGAAAAAAGCAAAAGGTGGCGATAAAATTGCTAAAGCAGAAATGGAAGTGTTAGAAAAATGCTTACCGCATTTAGAAAACGCAGGTATGTTACGTGCTTTAGATTTAACGGAAGAAGAAAAAGCGACTATTCGTTATTTAAGCTTCTTAACGTTAAAACCAACAATGTATATTGCAAACGTTAATGAAGATGGTTTTGAAAATAACCCTTACCTTGAAACGGTTCGCAAAATTGCCGAAGCAGAAGGCTCTGTGGTTGTTCCTGTTTGTGCCGCGATTGAAGCAGACATTGCTGAATTAGAAGATGCTGAGCGTGAAGAGTTTATGCAAGATTTAGGCATCGAAGAGCCAGGTTTAAACCGTGTTATCCGTGCGGGTTACGCATTATTGAACTTACAAACTTACTTCACTGCGGGCGTTAAAGAAGTTCGTGCATGGACAATACCAGTAGGTGCAACAGCACCACAAGCTGCAGGTAAAATCCATACTGACTTTGAGAAAGGCTTTATCCGCGCTCAAACTATCGCTTATAACGATTTTATTACTTATGGCGGTGAGCAAGGTGCAAAAGAAGCGGGTAAAATGCGTGCAGAAGGTAAAGAATATATCGTTCAAGATGGCGATGTGATGAATTTCTTGTTTAACGTGTAATTCTCGTTATTACAAAAAATACATTTTCTTAATTAAGCCCCAAAAGTTGATCTCCAGCTTTTGGGTTTTTTATTCTTTTATTTTAAATAATCAATTCCAGTGTAACGGTATTATACTACTGAAAGTATCACCGAAATATTCTTTTCCATACTTATTAATATCTGAAAATAATAAGCGTTCAGTAGCAGAATATGTATTTTTATATACATATTTATCTAATAATAGCGAATTCCATTCATCTAATTGATTTTTATTTGTTATTAAATCTGGATTTAATTCTCTTGCTTTACTCATTAATGCATAAGCATATGATTTTAATATTGCTTGTGACTCCTCTACTAAACCGTATACCACACTGAAAGAATAGTAAGCAAATATAGCGGCCAGACCCAATAAATATCGAGATTTTTCTTCATTACTCAATGATATCAATTCAAAGTGCTCACAGATTTCTTGATAATGATCATATTTAAGTAAAACTTCTCCAGTGTCTTTAGTTGAAATAACTAACAACTTTTCAAATATTGGAACTAAATTTATATTTTTTCTATCATCATATACTTCATCTTTATATATCGTAGGATTTCCCATAGAAATAAAGAAAAATCGATTATAATAATCACCGAGATTAAATAACGATAAAACCTTTTCAATTTTATGTTTGCTAAGAAATTTATTATAACTATCTTTAAACACCATAAAATCGTTATTGAATAGGCTGAGATTTTCAAATTCATTAACATTTTTCTTTTCATTATCTATATAAAGAGAAAAATTTGACCAAGATATCTCAGATTCTATATCGTTAGAAAATAACATAGTTGTCAAATTATTATGATTAATCACCATGGTTTTATTATCATTAATAAGAATGTAATTAAATTTATCCTTATCATCCCAATTGAGATCAAGTTTATCATTATCGAAAGCTATGTTCTGAATATGCGATTGAACTTCATTTGAGTAGAAGTATTGATTATATAAAACTCTTGCTTTATCTTTAATATTTGGGTTATCATGATAAACAGAGATAGCCATTAATTTAATAAAAGCCTTATTATCCTTAATCATAAAATCATGTCTTTGTTCTTCTTTATAATCTTCTAAAAATAGATCCAAACAAAAAGATAAACATTCCTGAGAAAGCGCATTGCTAAATATTTTTTCTTTTTCATTTACATAAGTAGAGTCTAATAAAAATTTAGCAAATTTATTAAGCTCTTCATTTTTCATATAATATTTTTTAGATGTGATATTATTAACTATTGAATCTAAAGGAAATGATTCAATATTAATCTTATATTTATTTTTCGATTTTATTTCTCTTTCTATTTCTTTTTTTATATTTTTCATAAGATTTATCTTTATTTTATCATATTTATCATCTATAGTTTTAATAGTATTAAATATCGTATTTTCACTAAGACTTTCATCTAGATCTTTAGCGATACTCATTTTACACTTGAATGAAGGATGATTTTCTATTATTGCATTGTCAAGGTTAGCATCTGTAAAATCAGCTTTATTTATATTAATTTTAGCTCCACTCAAATTACTCTTTATAAATTTTGAACCCTCCAGATGTCTATAACCAAAATCAACACCGGTAAGATCAGAACCTGAAAAATCCACTTTTGCATTTATATTCTCACGATAATAGACATTTTTAAATTTTATATTTTTTAGATCTCTATCTTTAAAATATCCACCTTCTAAACTTCTATTACCAAGATCATTAGCATTAGGATTATTTATATATTTAACATCCTCTATTTTTTTTAATAATTTATATTTTTCTTCATAATTTAATCCACTATTTTTATATTTTTTCTCTTGCTCAATTGCTTTTAACCTTCTAGATAACAATTCATATACACTTGGTTTAATACCTTTACTCTTTTTATTTACAGAACCATTATTTAATTTATTATTATTATTTTTTATTTCCAATATCCTTCTTGCAAAACTCAAATTTTTAAAAGAAGGATGATAATCTGCCACATCAACAGCGGCTGCAGCATCATTAGTCAAATGAGCCTTTAGATATGTAAATACTATATTCACAATGGTTGCCTATATAGTTAATTATGTATTTAAACACACTATAACAACCATTTATGATTTCTACTTTTATAAAGCAACCACCATCCAAATGACTTATAAAAACCCATACAAATAATCTTATAAAATAATAACCATACAAATCTAAAAAGTGAGTAATTATCATCAATATTTTAATAACAACAAAAACATTTGAATTTCTTACCAATGAGATTAATAATTAAATCGATGGTCAATTAATGACTATTTTTTTCAAATAAGGATCAGTTTTATTATGAACGATAGTTTCAATTATAATATGCGAGATAATAGCGATATAGCCCCCAATAAAAGCGATAGTTGTCAATGTAACCAAGAAATAATAACCAATCTAAATAATTATATTAATAATCATCCCGAATGTACTGTTTATCAAAATTCATTAATGAGCAGTTTAATTGCTGGCGTTTATGATAGTGATGTGACTATTGCTGATTTATTAAAACAGGGGGATTTTGGTTTAGGTACCTTTGAGCAACTTGATGGTGAATTAGTTGCTTTTGATAATAATGTTTTCCAATTGCGTTCTGATGGTAGCGCCCGTAAAGCATTAGACTCTCAAAAATCCCCTTTTGCTGTGATGACCTTTTTTAATGCTGATATTGAACATTCATTTTCTTATGGTGCCTCACAACAAGAAATACATAATACAATCAATCAGTATGTTCCTTCTGATAATCTTTTTTGTGCAATTAAAATTGCGGGTGAATTTGAATTAGTTAAGACACGCACAGTACCTCGCCAAGAGCCGCCCTACTTACCAATGCTAAAAGCTATCGAAAATCAACCTGTTTTCACCTTTCACAATGAAACAGGAACTATTGCTGGTTTTCGTTCCCCACAATTTACTCAAGGAATAAATGTTGCTGGTTTTCATGAACATTATATAAATCAACAACGCCAAGGTGGTGGTCACGTTCTCGATTACTACTTAAAAAAGGGTACATTACAAATCGGTATCATTTCCCGCCTTACCATTGGGTTACCCAGTCAATCCGCTTTCCTTCAAGCTAACTTAATGCCAGACGATCTCCATCATGCAATAGAACAAGCCGAAAATTAATTCAAAAAACACTTCACTTTATTCTCAAGACAATTTTTTATTCACTTGCAAAATCAAAGAAGGTTATATGAATACTCCTCATTGGAAATGTGGTGCAGATTTAGTCGTCAAACAATTAGAACAACATGGCATTAAACAAGTATTTGGTATTCCGGGTGCAAAGATTGATCGTATATTTGACTCTCTTGTCGATTCCAATATTGAAACCGTGGTCGTTCGTCATGAAGCTAACGCCGCATTTATGGCAGCCGCAGTTGGACGTTTAACAGGTAAAGCGGGAGTCGCTATCGCAACATCTGGCCCAGGATGTTCTAATCTTGCAACTGGCATCGCAACAGCAACATCTGAAGGTGATCCATTAGTGGCATTGGGAGGATCAGTAAAATCTTCAGATAGATTAAAATTGGTTCATCAAAGCATGGATACCGTTACCATGTTTAATCCTATCACTAAATTTTGTGCTGAAATTGATTCCTCAAAATCAATTTCTGAAACCATGGCTAATGCCTTTCGTCATGCGGAATCAGGAAGACCAGGCTCGGCTTTTTTAACTTTTCCAATGGATATTTTAAATAACGAAGTCAATAGCCCAATATTAGTGCCTAAATCAAAACCCAATATGGGTAGTGCAAATAATGAGGCTATCCAAGAAACCGTTAAATTACTTCTAAATGCTAAAAACCCAGTTATTTTATTAGGGCTACAAGCTAGCTATCCAGAAAATGCATTAGCATTACAAAAACTACTTGATATTTGCCCGCTACCGATTGTAGGTACTTATCAATCAGCAGGAACAATAGCGCAACGCCATTTTCCTTTATTTGCCGGTCGTATCGGTTTATTTAATAACCAACCCGGTGATGAGTTATTATCTCACGCTGATTTAGTGATTACCTTAGGTTATAGCCCTATCGAATATGAGCCGTCATTGTGGAATCACAATAACGCCAATATTATTCATATTGATGAAATTCCGGCTGAAATCGATTTAGCTTACTGCCCTGATTTAGAATTAACCGGCAATATCAAATTAACGATTGATAATTTAACTCAGCATTTTACTAAACGTTCTACATCACAAATTACACTCTCAAATAATACTCGCCAGGTTTTAGAAAAAATACGCCACCAAAGAGAAATTCTGCAACAAAATAATTATTTTCGTCATGGTTCTCCTATTCACCCTTTAACCATCATCCATGAGATGCAAAATATTATTGATAACGATGTCACTCTCTGTATTGATATGGGAAGTTTTCATATATGGCTCGCTCGCTATCTTTATAGTTTTAGAGCGAGACAAATGTTGATTTCTAATGGGCAACAAACAATGGGTGTGGCATTACCTTGGGGAATTGGTGCTTCTTTTGTTCGTCCTTCTGACAAAATTATTTCTGTTTCTGGTGATGGTGGCTTTATGCAATCATCCATGGAATTAGAAACTGCGGTTCGTTTAAATACAAATATTCTACATATTATCTGGGTAGATAACGCTTATAATATGGTCGAAATGCAAGAAAAGGAAAAATATGGTCGTTATTCTGGCGTGAAATTTGGCGCAATTGATTTTAAACGTTACGCGGAATCCTTCGGAGCTAAAGGGTTTTCTGTTGAATGTGCTTCTCAATTACGTAGCGTTTTACATGAAGCAATGGCTACTGATGGCCCTGCTGTTCTTGCTATTCCTGTCGATTATAGTGATAACGCTAAATTGATGGAACATATTGATTATAATTTGATTATTTAGTGTATTCTAAACTAATTAAATAAAAGCCCCCAATAATATTAAATACTACTGAGGGCTTTCTAATATAGTGCTACTGTTTATTTTGATTTAAATACTCAGCGACACGAGTTTCAATATTATTACGCTCACTCTCTGATAAAGAATAAAACATAGCGACATTATTCACATCCCTATTCAGTAATAAACTATAATAGTATGCTTCTTTAGCATCACCTTTAAACAGATATGCTTCATAAAGTTTTGAAAAAGAAGGCTCTGCAAAACTCATTTTTCCTAATCTGATATTCATATCTACTACATAATCATTATGATTTTTTAGCGCAGAAACATACATATTTACCGCAGGATCTTGACTTATGTTATCCAGCCCATTGGAGTACATTTTATTTAATTCAGTGTATATACGACTATCTATACCGAATGGATAACCTAAAGACAATTGATACCACTCAATGGCTTTATCTAAGTTTTTCTCTATTAAACAAGGTGCCTCTAAATAATAGTCAGCAATTATTCTAGCGCTATTATAGGTAAATTCGTTACTACGAGGTTTTTCTGTTTCTATCCACTCTTTAAAATAGTTTGTTGCTTTATTGATATTATCTTTATCTCTGCAAATGTTTTCCATATAGTAGTTATAAAGATATTCGCTCGCTTTTTTATTTCCTAAATTATAAGCCTTTTCAGCATAGATAAAACTTTTTTGGCGATCTTCATAAGAATAAAACCTTGCTAATTCAAGTAGTTTTTTATCACTCTCTTCTTGTTTCATTAAACGATTAAGGTCATTATCTCTTCCCTCACGAGTTCTTGTCACTATTTCATACAATTCTAATTCAGGGCTAGATAAATCGATACTAATACGTTTTTCATATTCTTGTGCTTTTATCGCATCTTTTTGAATACCATCTTTACCTTCTTGATAAATTAAAGATAAATCTTTTAAGCAAATATTATTCCCCAAATCTGCACACTTATGACGCCAAGCAAAACGTTCTTTAGTAGTAATATTGGTTAAATTATCAAAGTTATAATCTTGATAAAGTCTTCCAGGCATATTTTCATCAACATATCTTTTTGTGACAATAAATTGCATCGCATCAGAAGAACCTAATTCAGCCAATTTAAAAATATCTTTATAATATTTTCTTAATTTTTCTGCATTAATCGTTTGGGCAGAGTTTTCATAAATAATATTTCTTATTGTATATTTAAACGCCAGATTTATATTTTTATTTAATAGGGGTTGAACTTGCGTTCTGACTCCTTCGTCAGACAAAGCTCGTTCAACAATAAAATCAATCACTCTTGGAGAATTCATTCCATATTTAAAAAGAAGGTCATAACCTTCTTTTCGCTCTTTTTTAGTGAGCGCCCCTTTTTCCAAATCATCTTCTAACGCTTTAATTACATAAATAAAAACATCATTATTTATTCTATTTTTATATTTTATAATTGCAATGGCTTGATGAAGATAAGTGGCATAAGTGTAATAACTTGCTTTTTTATATAATGAAAAAGCATATTCGTTATTTTTAATGACATCTTGTTCTAAAAGAATATCGGCGTAATAGTGTGCGAGGCGATAATCTTGGTTAAATGTGTTAGCTTTATTTTTATTCAAACTACCTTTTAAAATATCAACAATGTACTCTTTTGTGATATATTCTGAAATATCAAACTCAAAATAGATGCGGGCTAATGTATGTTGACTCTCTTCTAATAATTTATTATCTCTGATATTTTCTTGTAATAAATCAACCGTTTTTTTCAAATCTTGCACTGTTCCCTCACCATTAGCATATAGCTTAGCAAGGCTTAGTTTACTTTCTGGAGACTGTTGTATTTTATAAGCAGAGCTTACTAGCTCAAAGGCTTTATTAGGATCATAAAAGCGACTTTTGGAATTTGAATAAACATTAGCAACAGTTAGCATCGCTTGATAAGAATCAGGATATTTTTCTAATAGTTTATCTATATATTTTTTAAGTGTTTCACTAAAGTATGGTAAATTATTGCTATTATTTTGAGTTAACTCCTCAACTTTTTTAATTAATCCATCTTGATGATCCAAATCTGCCGATAACGTTAAATACACTTCAGCTAATAAGGCATCTTTACTGAGAAGATCGCTCTCTTTATCGCCATTATAAATTTGATAAAGAAGATATACCGCATCCGGATAATTTGCATTTGCCGCATCAAGGAGTAGATTAATATCTTCTCTTATTAATGTATATTTTAAATACATCATTTTGGGATCTTTACTTTCAATAAAAGGCTGTATAAGAGCTTCTGTTTTTAGTGATCTCTTCGGAGAATCTGGACTATTTAAATATTGATATATAGCCTCTTTATTTCCTGTCTTAGCTAGTTTTCCTAACGCTTCAAGTGTAGCCTTTTTTTCTACCAAAGAGTGATCGCCATCGATAGGTGTTAATGCATATTCTGTATTTCTACTAGTTTCATCTGGTATCGGTTCAACTTTGTCTTTTTTGAAATATAAACCTAAAACAACAACAATTAATGAAAGAAATATAAGTATATTTTTTATTTTACGAGACATAATTATCCTTTTACGTTACATAATTTACTTTTAAATAATCAACCGCTATAGACCAATAATGGTGGATTTTTATTTAACTTAAGTGTTATTTTTCTATTTACATCAGTCAATCGATAACTTACCAATTCTTTATGTAGCAAACATTTTTTTCATTAAAAATGCGTAGGCTGTCTATTCCCTATTTAACATATTCCGTGAATAATAAAGAAGAGATATTCTAGACTTAGGGAATATCGATTAATATCTGATTAACTACTAAATTCAAATCGTTGCCTTATTTAATCTTTAGGATAACACCATGCTACAATCATCTCATCTTTCTTCTCATGCTCGATTTATTGCTCTTCGCCTTCTCCCTAATGAGGATGTGATTATGGCATTACGACAGATTATTAAAGAACAAAATCTGAAATCAGCATTTATTGCGGGTTGTGTGGGCAGTTTAACAGATGTGGTATTACGCTTTGCAGGTCGTGAAGAAAATCGCTATCTTACGGGTAAATTTGAAATTGTTTCACTCATTGGAACATTAGATGACCAAGGTGAACATTTGCATTTAGCCGTCTCCGATGAAAATGGATTAATGTGTGGTGGACATATGATGCCAGGCTGTACAGTGCGCACAACGCTAGAACTCGTTATTGGTGAGTTAGAGCAAGTGACTTTTAGCCGTCAGCCTTGTGAACACTCTGGTTATGAGGAGCTGGTCATCACACCGTGTAAATAGCTTTTTATAAAAAATTGCTATGTATGCAAAACAATAAAACCAATAGTCACTATCCTTTGTAAAGGTTTTTAAACTATGTCTACAACGCCTCTAATTTCGAGCCGTACTCTTGTGCTCATTGTTGTTTCTATTGCAATAAATATGATCGGTGGTCAAATCACCTCAATGGTCAAACTTCCTATCTTTTTAGACTCTATCGGCACACTGATTTGTGCCTTATTAGGTGGTCCATGGGTTGCATTATTTGCTGGATTATTAACTAACCTATTATGGGGATTAATTAGTGGCCCAATGGCAGCCGCATTTGCTCCTGTTGCCATGATGATAGGATTAAGTGCAGGTTTATTGGCTCGTGCTGGTGGCTTTCGCTCGTTAATTCGCGTTATTGGCTCAGGCATTATTATTACTTTAGCGTTAATGATTGTCGCCGTTCCAATTCGCACTTATTTATTTGGTGGTGCAACCGGCAGTGGCGCAGATTTCTTTGTTGCTTATTTTCATGCTGTGGGTGAAGGGCTTATTGAATCTGTTGCCATTACTGTATTAGGTGCAAATCTTGCCGATAAAATATTATCAGCGATTATTGCTTGGTTATTAGTGCGTCAATTACCACAAAGAACACAACGCAACTTCCCTGCAATGGCTAAGGTTCGCTGATAATGCATCCCTTTACCTCATTGGTATTATGGCTTTGGCTAAGTGCTAGTGTGCTTTTTTTATCTTTAAGCTTACCACTGCTGATTATCAGCAGTGGTACTTTTATTAGCTTATTACTTTGGAAAGCCTCTCGCTGGCGTTGGCGCTTTATTGCATGGTTGATGATCCCCATGGCAATAGGCTTATGGTTAGTTCATAGTGGTTGGCTTGCTTATTGGTTAACAGGTGGCATTTTAGATACCAGTAAACAAACGATGGCAATAACGCTATGGCTAAGATTATTAGCAATAATAAGCGGCGCTCAATTGTGGTTGCAGTACACTTCAACTGAACAATTTATTAGAGCCTTATTTGCTAGCCGTCTACCTATGAGCCTTTCCTATTTATTAGCAGGACCTTTGTTACTTGTAGAACAATTGCGCCAGCAATTACACAATATAAGAGAAGCACAATTAGCGCGAGGAGTCCCTCTTGATGGTTCATTCTGGCAACGCCTAATAACATTGCCAGCCATTATCTTGCCACTTATTAGCCATGTATTAAGTGATTTAACTATTCGTAGTGCTGCATTAGATATGCGAGGATTCCGTATTATTGCAAAACGAACCACGCTTTCTCCTCCTGTCGATACACCATTACAAGAGATGTTACGCTATTTTATTTTACTGCTTATCTTTGTTGAAGGAGTTATTTGGCTATGGTAATAAATCTTCAGCAATTTAGTTTTTCCCCTAAAGGCGACGAGCAACCTATTATTGGCCCTATTGATCTGCAATTAAAACAAGGCGAATGGCTTGTTGTTTTCGGAGGAAATGGCAGTGGAAAAAGTCTTCTAGCTCAACTACTAGCAGGTTGGCATCCCGACTTATTAACAGGCTCAGTGCAAGGTTTGGGAATTGTACAAAACATTGCGCTAGATAAAAGTCGATTAGTCTCTCTAGCCCCTGGTAGACAACTCGTTCAACAATCTCCTCAATTACAACTTTCAGGTTGTGCTTTTACCGTAGAGCAAGAGATTGCTTTTGGCCCTGAAAACTTAGGCTTAAGTGATAATGAAGTTCGATTTCGCGTAAAAGAAGCAATGATATTAACGCAATGTGACAACCTGCGTTTTCGTCACCCTTCTACACTTTCAGGTGGAGAAGCTCAGCGTGTTGTCATTGCAAGCGCTCTTGCCATGCACCCTAAATTATTATTGCTTGATGAAGCATTTAGTCGTTTAACACCTAATGCAACACAACAATTACAGCAACGCATTAAGCAGTACGCACAAGAGCACAAATGTAGTGTGATTATTTTTGAACGTAATTTATTGCCCGCAATAACGCTTAGTGAACAATTTTTATTGTTAGAAGCCGGAAAAACAAAAGCAACAGGCACCTTAGAAGATATATTTCCTTTCTTATTTGCAACAATTAATGCTCCTGATGCATGGCTAGCGTTAAATTGGTTAATTGAAAACCATCATTGGAACAAAAATATTGTAAATAACGATAAAGCTTTACTTAAGGCTTTTAAGGAGTTTTATGTTACAGCTTGATAAAGTCACTTATCGTTGGGATGAAGATGTTCCCCCTTGTATTTCTCAATTATCTTTAACGCTAAATCAAGGTGAATGGATAACACTCGTTGGTGATAATGGTGCGGGAAAATCAACCCTATTACGTTTAATTGCTGGATTGTTAACGCCTAATGAAGGAGAGATAAAACTCAATAATCAGTTATTATCTCAAATGAAAGCACAGCAACGCGCTCAATATATTGGTGTATTATTTCAAGAGCCTGAACGACAAATATTTCATAACACAGTAGAAAAAGAAGTCTCTTTTGGTCTGAAACAACGTAAGTTTTCTAAAGAAGAGATTAAAAAACGTTTAGATGAAACATTAATGCTTTGCGGTTTAAGTAATGTCGCAGATGTTCACCCTTTAGATTTACACGCAGGTCAACGTAGAATGGTTGCCGTCGCAAGTTTAAGTATTTTATCACCTCAACTATTATTGCTTGATGAACCGACTCGTGATTTCGATGCACATTGGCTAACTTGCTTTGAGAACTGGCTTCAGGTGCAAAAAACATTAGGTACATCTGTGCTTGCGATTAGCCATGATCTTGATTTTACGGCACGTCATTTTCAGCGAGTTATCCATTTATCTTCAGGGGAATTAATTGCTGATGGCGCACCTGAAAACGTATTAATGAGTTCAACACTGCAATCCCTTTCAGATATCCCCGCACCGACGTTATACTCATTAAGTCAGAAATTAAAATTACCAATAAAAAACAATCCGGTAGAATGGGCTAAAATGTTAATTAAAAATAAATAGAAATCATAATATTGGCTCCTGATAATCTTAAAGCTTATTTCTATTATTATCATTTATTCTGTTGTTGGAGATACTAAAATGGAAATTATTCACACTCTATTAGACTCATTGGGTCATTTATCTCCTATTACACTGTTTCTTTCCATTACATTAATCACGGCAGGAAAATCGACTATTGGTGTTTCTTCATTTTTGCCACCAGCATCTTTGATGTTGATCTTTATTTTTGGTGCCTGCTTACCTCTTTATTCACCTATCTTTCTTTGGTTAGCAACCAGCCTTGGTGCCTTATTAGGTTCAATTTTAAGCTATGAATTAGGGCGTTCAATTTATCGATTTCCTCGACTTAAAGCATGGGTTATGCGTTATCAATCAAAAATAAATCGAGTTCAACAATTATTAAAAAATAAAACGCACTATATTTTGTTTGTTTCTCGATTCCTTGCTGTATTTCGTTATTTAACGCCCTTTAGTGCCGGTTTATTAAAACTACCTCTCTACGGTATTTACATCACTAGCGCTATTTCTGCATTAATTTGGTCAGCGATGTTTGTGCTGATTGCGACAGGCGTTCTTTCTATTGCTTTATAAGATCTGAAATTACCAATAAACCTTATTTATTCTCTTAACACTAAAATGGTCTATTTTTTCCCTTTCTTTATTCAGTTATTTAACGATCCTCTGCTCCTTCCATTTTTTTCATTTTATTTTTTTATTATCGACAAATAGGCTATTTTTTAGCTTATTTTATCGTTTCTCTAGCAAGTTATTGATATTTTCTTTTGTCTTTTATGACTATCACCATAATTATGATTAAGAATTGCATAATTACTATGCCGATCACAAATTGTTATCATATTGTTTTAATTTAATCACCTCACTTCACAATTTCTTAACCCACCTGTTTTCTATAAAAGTTGTCATGTTGTATACAAGTTGCTGTGAAACATTCACCTGCGTTTTTATGTACAGGAACAACATCATGAGAATAAGAAAAACAAAGCTTGCCATCGGTATTGTTGCTGTTATTGCTGTTGTCTCATTAGCAGTAATCGGCAAAAAAGAGAATGCGAATAAACAATTTCTCTCTGTAGCAACCGCTTCAACAGGAGGGACGTATTATCCGATGGGAGTGGGTTTAGCAAACGTATGGAGTACGCATCTTAAGGACAGAGGCGTTCAAGTAACAGGACAATCTTCAGCAGGATCGATAGAAAACATCTATCTAATGCAGAAAAATGAAGCCCAACTTTCAATTTTACAAAGCCTTTTAGCCGTAGAAGCTTATGAAGGCGTTCGTAATTTTGAAGGCAAACCAGAAAAAGATCTGCGTTCAATTTCTATGTTATGGCCTAATGTTGAACACTTTGTTTTAATGGATAACAAAGTAAAAACTGGCACATTAGAGGATATTCGCGCGACTAGCTTTTCTGTCGGCCCTCAAGCCAGCGGTACTGAACAATCCACGATTATTATTCTTCAAGGCGTGAATTTAACTAAAAAAGATATCACACCCGAATATCTTGGATACGGTGATACCGTTTCTGCCATGCGGGATGGTCGCCTTGATGGTGGCGCATTACCTGCGGGTGTTCCCGCCTCAGCCGTCACCGATATGTATGCCAGTGGCGTCAGTGCAAAACTACTCGAAGTGACAGATAAGCAACTTGATGATATCAATCATGTGGCAAATTCATGGTTTCGCTTTGAAATTCCCGCCAACACCTACCCTCGTCAAACTGAAATGGTCAATACGATTGCTCAACCTAATATCTTAATGACCACAACCAGTATTGATAATGATCTGGTTTACGAGTTGACAAAAACCATGTTTGAAAACCTTCCTGAGGTTCACCAAGTTCATAGCGCAGCCAAGTACATCACCACAGAAAATGCATTAAAAGGCGTTTCTGTACCATTGCATTTAGGGGCTTACCGCTACTACAAAGAAATCGGATTAGAGATCCCTGATTATCTTATTCCACCAGAAGCTCAAACGCAGACTAATAATAAATAACAGGAGTGAGTTATGACTAACAATGACCACCTAACTCCGGTAGAGCCGCCTGCATTAGATAAAGAAGCAAGCTCCGGCAATCGCCAACTTGCAGGTATTTACCTGAAAATCACCACGACTCTTGCAATATTAATTTCACTTTACGCTATTTACTCTAATGCATTATCAAATACTCAAGAATTTTACCGTAATACTATTTTTCTTAGTGGTATTTTAATTTTAGGTTTTATTTTGTTTCCATTCTCTAAGCGTTTTTCAACGCCTAAATTTAATGGATGGGATTATCTTTTTATTGCTTTAACATTAATCAGTTATGGATATTTTTTCTTTAATTATGTTGATCTTCACGTTGTGAGAAAAAGTATTCCAAATACGACTGATTATGTTATGGCTATATTAGGAATTATTGTACTGTTTGAAGCTGCAAGAAGAACCACTGGGTATTTCATTCCAGGGCTTGCAACTTTTGCCATTATCTATGCTTTATTTGGTCAATATTTTATGGGTATTTTCGGTCATGCAGGATTCTCTGTAGAAAGATTGTTATACCGTTTATTTATGACCAGTGAAGGTATTTTTGGGATCACTCTTTCAACAGCCTCGACAGCGATTGTTGTCTTTATTCTTTTTGGCTCGTTCTTAAGTGTGAGTGGTGCAACAGCACTGTTTAATGACTTAGCACTGGCTCTTGCTGGTCGTCGCCGTGGTGGCCCTGCTCAAGTTGCTGTTATTTCATCTGCATTAACAGGTTCATTAAGTGGAAGTGCTGTCGCCAACGTAGCAACAACCGGGACTTTTACCATTCCTTTGATGAAAAGCATTGGATTAACGCCTCGCTTTGCCGGTGCCGTAGAAGCAACAGCATCAACAGGTGGTATGATAATGCCACCTATTATGGGTGCCGCTGCATTTATTATGGCGGGCTTTTTAGGTATTTCTTATACCACTATTGTTATTGCCGCGATTATTCCAGCGTTGTTGTATTACGCCGCTTTAATTATGGCGATTGATATCGAAGCCAAAAAACAAGGATTAAAAGGTTTAAGTAAAGAGAATATTCCACAAGTTAAAGCAGTATTAAAAGCGCGTGGTTTATTATTACTGCCTTTAGTGATTGTTATTGGTACCTTACTTGTGGGTAAAACACCTATTTATGCTGGCTTTTTAGGTATTCTGACCATTATTGTGGCAAGTTGGATAACACCTGATAAATCAGTCCGTATGACATTAACTAAAGTTGCTGACGCTTTAGCTGAAGCGGCGAGAGGCTCTGTTCAAGTGACTGTCGCTTGTGCTGCAATCGGTGTCATTATCTGTGTTGTTACAATGACAGGTATCGGTGCAACATTGGCATTTAATATCGTCTCAATGACAGATAACACATTATGGATGATCTTATTAGTCGTTATGTTAGTGTGCATTGTATTAAGCATGGGTTTACCTTCAACGGCGTTATATATTGTTGTAGCCGTTACAGTGTCACCTATCTTAATTAAAGCGGGTGTTATGCCTTTAGCAGCTCACTTCTTTGTTTTCTGGTTTGGTGCTTTATCCAATATTACGCCACCAGTCGCATTAGCCAGTTACACCGCAGCCAGTATTGCAAGAGCTGATCCAATGCAAACATCATGGGATGCGGTTCGTTTAGCACTTCCCGGTTTTATTATTCCGTTTATTTTAGTCTATAACCCTGCTTTACTGATGCAAGGTGATAATTTAGGTGTACTTTCTATTGGATTAATGATTATTAGTGCATTAATCGGAATTTATGCACTCAGTATCGCAACGACAAACTTCTGGATGATTAAAACAACGTGGTTTGAGCGCATTGCATTTGCAGCAGCGGCAATTCTAATGATTAAACCGGGCTTATATACTGACCTTTTAGGTGTCGCCCTGATCCTATTAACCGGTGCATTCCATTTATTACGGTCTAAAAAACAGTTAGTTAATATGGGGCATGCATCTGGAGAAAATTAGATGATACAAAAGATCTCACGCCAAAAAGCGTCGCATCAAATTCTTGAGCAGATAAAGCAAAATATTAGCAACGGAACTTATCCTATTGGTGAAAAGTTACCCTCTGAAAATGTACTTGCTGACGCCTTTGGCGTCAGTCGAGTCCCCATCAGAGAAGCATTAGGCGTCTTGGAAGCCAGTGGCATAGTAACCTCTCGCCAAGGAGGCGGTCGCCGTGTAATTGACCATTCTATACTCAGTAAATATGAACCCTTAGTTATGGAAATTGCTTGCCCTGAAGAGATAGATTCACTGCTTGAAATGCGTGAGGTCATTGAACATGAAGCGGCAGCGATTGCCGCTTTACGTCGAACACCAGAAGAATTACGCGCTATCGAAATTGCCCACGATGCCTTTGTTTTAGCAACAAGACAAAACAAAAGCATTGGTCATAAAGAAGACTATCAATTTCATCGTTCTATTATGGTTGCCTCTCATAATCCTTTTTTTGTTCGGATCTTAGATAACTTACACGAACTCTATCTTGGCGTATTAATGTATTCGTTAAGTAAAAACAAAGGGCGAGATACTGAAATTGAGCGAGTGATTGCAGAACATGAGGCAATTGTTGAATCAATACGCCAACAAGATCACGATGAAACAAGCAATAGAATGCGTCTTCATTTAACCAATGTACGTGGCAAATTAAAGCGATTACAACAAGAACCCTGTTAATTTAAAATTTATAAAATGGATAATATTATGACTTATGACGTGATTATTATTGGTGCGGGATTAGTCGGATTAGGGGTTGCAAGTGCGCTACAAGAGAGTCAGCCTGAATTGAAATTGCTTGTGATTGATAAAGAATCAGGCCCTGCGGTTCACCAAAGTGGACATAACAGTAATGTTGTTCATTCAGGTATTTACTACACACCAGGAAGCCTTAAAGCAAGGCTAGCAAAACAAGGCAACATGACGACATATGCGTTTTGCCAACAACATAATCTCTATTATGACCGTTGTGGTAAAGTTATTGTCGCTACCAATGAAAAAGAGTTAAAAGCTTTAGAAAATATCTATCAGCGTGGCATTGAAAATGAGCTTGAAGTTATCAAAATGACTGAGGCAGAGCTTAAAGTCAGAGAGCCTTATGTCAATGGTATTGCGGCTCTATTAGTTCCTGATGCAGGTATTGTGAATTACCCTGAAATTGCGGCAAAACACGTTGAAATAATTCAATCTCGAGGCGGTGAGTTTGCGTTTGGACAAGCGGTTACAGCAATTAATGAAACCGATGATACTGTTACTGTCACCACATCCAATAATCAATTTACAGGCAAATGGTTAATTAATTGTGCCGGCTTATTTAGCGATCGTATTGCTAAAATGGCAGGTTATGACACAGGAATGAAAATAGTCCCATTCCGTGGTGAATATTTTATGCTTAATACTAATAAAAACTACTTAGTAAACCATCTTATCTACCCTGTTCCTAATCCTGATTTTCCCTTCTTAGGTGTACACTTTACGCGTATGTATAACGGGCATCGTGATGTTGGGCCTAATGCAGTATTAGCATTTAAGCGTGAAGGCTATAAAAAAAGCGATATTAACTTAAAAGATCTTGCTGAAGTCCTGACTTATAAAGGATTTTGGAAAATCGCTGGAAATTATTTAGGTGAAGGAATGGCAGAGCTTCGCCGCTCATATTCACGTAAATTATTTACTGAAAATGCACAAAAACTAATTCCTGATTTACGTGAAGCAGATATTCATCCGGGTCCTGCTGGTGTTCGTGCTCAAGCATTAACTCGTGAAGGGAAATTAGTCGATGATTTCCATTTTGTAAAAGGCAAACGCTCGCTGCATGTTTGTAATGCCCCATCACCTGCTGCAACCGCATCTATTGAAATAGGCAGAGAAATAGTAAAAGAGCACTTTTCTTTGTAATTGAAAAAACAGACTGCAAGTAAAAATAACAAATAGCACTGAAATTAATCAGTGCTTTTTTATTTTGATATTATTCACTGCTTTCTTTTAAGGCTTCATTCATTAACCACTGTTGGAATATTTCCATTGAGGCTGTCATTGGCTTTGATTTTAAATATGTTAGCCAATATTTTCCCAATTCGACTTCTATTTTAAAGGGTTGTACCAACTGACCATTTTTAATTTCTCTTGAAAACATTTTTGCAGGTGCTAATGCAACGCCCCCTTCATAAATTGCGCTTTCAATCATTAAACGCGAAGAGTCAAAAATAGAACCCGTGATTTTTATCGGCGGCATCTCTGCTTTTTCAAACCATTGTAACCACTCATCTTCTCGATAAGAACGATATAAATTTTCATTTATTAAATCAGTTGGATGTTGTAAACGTTTTGCTGTATTTGATGAACATAACACCGTTAATGGCGCAGAAAATAACGCTTTATTATGTGTCAATGGCCATAAACCTTCACCAAACCGAATAGCAAAATCTAATCCTTCAGTAGCCAAATTAACTACATTATTATTGGTTCTTAAATTTACTTCTATTCTTGGATATTGTTGCCTAAATTCAGCCAATCTAGGTAATAACCATCCCACAGCAAATGTGCCTACAGCCGCAATTGAAACAACATCGCGATATTCACCACGTTCAAATTGCTTAAATACACGTTCAATATCACTAAAAGCCGTTGTTAATACAGTAAATAAAATTTGGGCATCATCCGTCATTTCTAAGCCACGAGGCAAACGCTTAAAAAGGCTCACGCCAAGTCGCTCTTCTAGCATTCTCACTTGTTGGCTAACAGCACCTTGAGTGACATACAACTCTAATGCTGCTTTGGTAAAATTAAGGTGTCTTGCTGAAGCTTCAAATGCACGCAATGCATTTAGGGGAAGATGAGTTCGCATAATATTCTTAGCCATTAGATTTTCTATAGGCTAAGGTGATTTATTATCGATTGTCAATAAATCAATTAAATAGGATATTGCAGCTCATAAATAAACAGCGCTATCTCTACTTAATAACTGTCTATTTATATTGATATTTTCTTTATTAACTTAATATGAGCAACAATGACTATGTTTAAAACCACATTTCGCCAAACAACCGCGATTGCAGTTTCATTAATATCTCTATTGGCATCTCCAATGTTATGGGCTAACACCAATAATACAATTGAAGAGCAATTAAGTACGCTTGAAAAATATAGCCAAGGTCGTTTAGGTGTTGCTTTAATCAACACGGAAGATAATTCACAAATAACATACCGTGGTGAAGAACGCTTTGCGATGGCAAGTACAAGTAAGGTTATGGCTGTTGCGGCTGTTTTAAAAGAGAGTGAAAAACAAGCGGGATTATTAGATAAGAATATTACGATTAAAAAATCTGACTTAGTCGCTTACAGCCCTATTACAGAAAAACATTTAATAACGGGAATGTCTTTGGCGCAATTAAGCGCGGCTACGTTGCAATATAGCGACAATACAGCAATGAATAAAATCTTAGATTATTTAGGCGGACCTTCGAAAGTCACTCAATTTGCACGTTCAATTAATGATGTAACTTATCGTCTAGATCGTAAAGAGCCTGAATTAAATACAGCAATTCATGGTGATCCTCGTGATACCACCTCTCCAATTGCCATGGCGAAAAGCCTTCAAGCATTAACATTGGGTGATGCACTAGGTCAATCTCAACGCCAACAACTTGTTACTTGGTTAAAAGGCAATACAACGGGTGATCACAGTATTAAAGCGGGTTTACCAAAACACTGGGTTGTTGGGGATAAAACCGGCAGTGGTGATTATGGTACAACTAACGATATTGCCGTTATTTGGCCGAAAAACCATGCACCATTAATTTTAGTGGTTTACTTTACACAACAAGAGCAAGATGCAAAATACCGGAAAGATATTATTGTTAAAGCTACTGAAATTGTAACAAAACCATTTATCACATCACCCAAAAAATAGTAATAACACGCTATTACAAATATAAATAACAATAAAAAAGCTGAGTACAATCTTATTTGTCTCAGCTTTTTTGCTTTAATTCTTATTATATTTTTTAATCTAACTGGGCTATGTAATATGTATTAAGTTATCTCAAATAAGAGAGTTGTTATCATATTAAAGGGGTAAAGCAAAACTCACTTTTACCGTTTCCATGGGTACTTCTGTTTTTATACTTTGGATACTTGGAATTTGCGTTAAATAATCGGCATGAAAGCGACGATACGTTGCTAAATCTTTCGTCACAATTCGAATTAACGCATCGCATTCGCCTGCCATTAAATGACACTCAACCACTTCAGGTAATACCTTGATAGCCTTTACAAATTCTTCAATAGTTTCAGCATCTTGCGCTCTAAACCAAATTCTTGCAAATAAAGATAACCCTGCATCAACCTTACTGCCATCTAATACAGCAACATAACGAGTGATCACACCAGACTCTTCGAGTAAACGCACGCGACGAAGACAAGGAGAAGGTGAGAGTCCAACCTCTTTTGCCAGCTCAATGTTTTGGATTTTGCCATCACGTTGAAGCACCTGCAAAATATGTTTATCTATCTTATCTAATTTTATTGACATCAAAGATTAACCTTAATTCTATTTGTGGAATTTTATTGCCAATTAATTATTTTTGTTAGCAACAAAACAACCCGATTTTTTCGAAAACATCATATAATCTTTCCGCTAAATTTCACAGTAAAAACGATATTTCTCTTAAACTATCTCTATCAGGTGAAAAGATGGAATTTAACACTTTATTATTATTCGCATTAACGGTTCTACCACTTATCTGTACACCAGGGCCAGATATTCTATTTATCTCATCCCAAGGGCTATCAGGCGGTATGAAATCTGCATGGATTGCTAACGCTGGCGTTATATCAGGCTATTTAACCCATGCATTACTAAGTGCATTAGGGCTTGCTGCCTTAGTATCCGCATCACCCATTTTATTTTATTTACTCAAATGGGTTGGTGTGTTCTATATCAGTTATCTTGCAGTCAAAATGTTGATATCTGCCTGCAAGAAAGGCCAATTAGCCCTCGATGCATCAAAAACCTCACATCTCTTTCGTAAAGGTTTTTTAACCAGTTTTCTTAATCCTAAAGGGCTATTAGTTTATCTCGCTATTTTACCAAACTTTATTGATAATCATAATGATATCGCAACACAATCATTGCTGTTATCTGGGATATTTATCACGACTTGCTTAATTATTTATGGTTTGCTCGGCACATTTTTTGCCTATATTGGCTTAAAAGGCGGTTTAAGTGAAAAACGTCGCCGCTATAACGATGGCATTGCGGGTGGATTACTCACATTAGCGGCAATTAATCTGGCTTTAAATTAGCCTTAATCCTAAGCACTATTTATTATTCTAATCAGAATTTGACCACAAGAATGCCCTCTATTTAAGTGGTCGAATATCTGCCCATAATAATTGGCAATTCGCGGTTAACGGTCTTATTTCACCTTCTCGAATATCAGGTAACCACCAAGCCCCCTGTCCTTTTGATAGACTCTGGCAAGTCGCACCAATTAAAGTCCATTCACCCTGAGTGACATAAATTAATCCTGCATGAGAACTAGGTAAAATAAGCGGTTGTGTTACTAAGGTCGTCTCTGCTTTCCAACATGTCCGACGCATCATAATATTTAGGCACTTTACGCTACCTTTAATTAGTTCAGATTTAACATGAATATCACCTGAAAAATCAAAAGGCTGATAAGAGTCTGTAACGGAATGATTAAGAAAACCGGGGCTATTTAAATTGATGCCATTACCTTCTAATAGCACCATTTGCCGTTCAATGTCAGGAAACTGTCCTAATGAGCTATTCTCTTCGATAGAGGTTAAACACGCTCGCCATGAAAAATCATTATTAACCGGCCAACACACAATTTCTTGCGTTGTGCCTTTTTGATTATTCCATGATATAAACGGTAACTCTTGTTGATCAAAACAACGTAGCTTCATTGTATCCTCCTTCAATATCTGGCTATCAGTCTGATAATGAGGTTAAGGATCAATCATTGGAGATTACCGTTAATAAATCAATAGCTAACTTTTAAAAATGTGCGCTGGCGTCAGCTATTTACGTCGTAATTTTCTGCACCCTTCTCCAATAATTTCCATTCCTTTTTCAGTACGACTATTCCATTGAAAAGAAGCGTTTAAACGAAATGCATGATTAAATTGAGAGCTGGTGGAAAACATTGAACCCGGTGCAATACTCACACTTCTTTCTAATGCAAAATGATAGAGTTTATTCGCATCAAATGTTGATTCAAACTCCAACCAGAGAAAATATCCTCCTGATGGAATATTCACTTTTACATCTTCTGGTAAATGCGTTTGTATCGCTTGTAACATACGATAACGCCTTTGCTCTAATAATAATCTTAATCGACGAAGATGCGTATCATAGCCACCTTGTGACAAATAATCGGCAATAGCTTGTTGTGTTGGCATACTCGCAGATACTGTACTCATCATTTGCAACTGCTGTATTTTTGTTGCGTGTTTTCCGGCTGCCACCCAACCCACACGAAATCCCGGTGCAAGACATTTAGAAAAAGAAGCGCAATGTAAAACGCTATTTGTTTTATCAAAACCTTTTACTGGCATAGGTGCTTTCTGGCTGTTATAGAGTTCGCCATAGACATCATCTTCAATTAGCGTTATCTGTTTCTTCGCTAATATATCCACCAGTCTTACTTTATTTTCATCAGGCATTGTTCCACCTAATGGATTTTGACAATGGCTCATCAACCAACAAGCTTTAATATCGTATTGTTCAACCACTTTTTCGAGTTCATCTAAACAAATTCCTGTTACTGGATCTGTTCTAATGGCAATCGCTTTTAATCGTAAACGCTCAATTGCTTGTAATGCGCCATAAAATGCAGGTGATTCAATCACGACCCAGTCACCCGGTTCAGTAACAGCTTGTAAACTAAAACTGAGTGATTCCATTGCACCAGCCGTAATCACAATTTCATCTGGAGAGACATGAATTCCTTGTAATGCATAGCGTTGTGCAATGTTACGGCGTAACTTTTCATTTCCCGGAGGTAGATTAATCACTGAACTTTGGGGCGCTAAATGTCTGGCAGCGGAAGCCAACGCGCTACTTAATTTAGGCTGAATAAATAAACTAGGATCGGGGAAAGCGGAACCAAAAGGAATAATATCGGGATCTTTACACGCTTGAAGTACGTTGAAAATCGAGGTGCTTATTTCAACATTTTCACTCATGTGTAGCCCTTTGCTGGCTGTCACCTGACCGAAACGGTTATTGCGATGTGCAACGTAATAACCTGATTGTGGTCGTGCTGTTATCCATCCTTGGCTTTCTAATAACTGATACGATTGTAAAACAGTCATCAAACTTAACCCTGATTGTTTCACCGTATCCCGCAATGAAGGTAAACGGTCGCCAGATTGCCAGATATTATCTTCAATTTGTTGGCGTATTTGCGCTGCAAGCTGTTCATATCGAGTCATATAAAACTGTTTACCTCAAAACTGTTATAGTCATTTTTAAACTTATTGTCACTATTATAGCTTACTGTCATATGGTCTACTAATCCACACGATTTACCTGCAATTTACATGTTTATATCAATAAAACGAGGTTTTTTATGCTTGGGTTAAGTGCCTTTGACTTGGCGCGTATCCAGTTTGCGTTCACAGTTTCTTTTCATATTATCTTCCCCGCAATTACTATCGGACTGGCTAGCTTCTTAGCAGTATTGGAAGGTTTATGGTTAAAAACTCGCAATAAGGATTATTTAGCGTTATTCCATTTTTGGTCAAAAATATTCGCTGTTAACTTTGCTATGGGCGTTGTCTCTGGTTTGGTCATGGCATATCAATTTGGAACCAACTGGAGCTTTTTCTCTGATTTTGCTGGCTCCATTACAGGTCCGCTACTCACTTATGAAGTACTTACCGCATTCTTTTTAGAAGCGGGTTTCTTAGGTGTGATGCTGTTTGGCTGGAATAAAGTAGGTGAAAAACTTCACTTTTTCGCAACCTGTATGGTGGCATTAGGTACATTAATGTCTACGTTTTGGATCTTGGCTTCAAATAGCTGGATGCAAACACCGCAAGGATTTGAAATTATAAATAACCAAGTCGTTCCCGTAGATTGGATAGCCGTTATTTTTAACCCATCATTCCCTTATCGCCTTGCTCATATGGGTGTTGCCGCTTTCCTTGCTTCTGCCTTTTTTATTGCTGCATCTGCTTCATGGCATCTGCTCAAAGGTCATAAAACATCTGCAATGAAAAAGATGCTTTCAATGTCTTTATGGATGATTTTAATTTTAGCACCAATTCAAGCACTCATTGGCGATGTCCATGGTTTAAATACCTTAAAACATCAACCCGCTAAAATTGCCGCAATTGAAGGCCACTGGGAAAATGAACCGGGAGAAGCAACACCGTTAATTCTCTTCGGTGTGCCTGATATGGATGCTGAAGAAACGAAATATAAGATAGAAATTCCTTATCTTGGCAGCATGATCTTAACTCACAGCTTAGAAAAACAAATTCCAGCATTAAAAGAGTTTCCTAAAGAAGACCGACCGAACTCACTTATCGTTTTCTGGTCTTTCCGCGTTATGGTTGGTCTTGGTATGTTAATGATTTTAGTGGGTGTATGGGGAACTTGGCTGCGATATAAAAAGAAACTTTATGAATCTAAAGCTTTCTTACGCTTAACTTTTTTAATGGCACCTTCGGGTCTTATCGCTATTCTTGCCGGTTGGTTTACAACAGAAGTGGGACGTCAACCTTGGGTTGTTTATGGCATACAACGAACACGAGATGCCGTCTCTGCGCATGGTGAAATGCATATGAGTATAAGCCTGCTGATCTTCTTAGTTGTTTATGGCTCTGTATTCGGTGTTGGATATGCCTATATGTTAAAACTGATCCGTAAAGGTACACCGGAGGTTCATCATGGGAATTGATTTACCAGTTATTTGGTTCGTCATTATCGTATTTAGTACGCTAATGTATATTGTCATGGATGGTTTCGATCTTGGTATCGGTATGCTTTATCCATTTATTAAAAGTGACCAAGATCGTGACTTAATGATGAATACGGTTGCCCCTGTATGGGATGGTAACGAAACATGGTTAGTCCTCGGTGGCGCGGCATTATTTGGTGCCTTCCCATTAGCTTACTCGGTTATTCTTGATGCTTTGGCAATGCCTTTAACATTAATGCTTGTCGCATTGATTTTCCGTGGCGTTGCTTTTGAATTTCGTTTTAAAGCCGATGACAGTCACAAAGGTTTTTGGGATAAAGCATTTATCTTTGGCTCTATCTTAGCCACCTTTATGCAAGGTGTTGTCGTGGGTAGCGTTGTTCAAGGCTTGCCGGTTGTTAATCGCGCCTTTGCGGGTAGCTATTTTGACTGGTTATCTCCTTTCGCACTCTTTTGTGGATTTGGATTAGTTATCGCCTATTCATTATTAGGATGTGGCTGGCTGATTATGAAAACCGAAGGTCATTTACAACAGAGTCTATATAAGGTCGCTAAACCTCTTACTCTCATTATGCTTGCCGTTATTGCAGCCGTCAGTGCATGGACACCATTGGCACAACCTGCAATTGCTGAACGTTGGTTCACATTACCAAACCTGTTCTTCTTTTTACCTGTTCCTCTTTTGGTGTTGTACAGCACTTGGTTAATTTTACGCTCAGTGAAAAAACAAGGGCATTACCTTCCTTTTTTTGGTGCGCTGGCGTTAATTTTCTTAGGTTTTGCAGGATTAGGAATAAGCATTTGGCCTAACATTATTCCACCTGCAATTAGTTTTGTAGAAGCCTCTGCACCACCAGAAAGCCAAGGATTTATGCTAGTTGGCGCACTGTTTATTATTCCAATTATTCTCGTTTACACATTCTGGAGTTATTACGTTTTTAGAGGAAAAACAAATTATGAAGAAGGTTATCACTGATCCACAAATACAAAGTAAACCCTCATTATTAAAAAAATGGGGATGGTTGATTACTATTTGGTTTTGTAGTGTTTTAGCCTTATTCGCTGTGTCTTCCCTCTTCCGTTTTTTAATGACGTTAGCCGGAATGAAAGTCAAGTAAAGGCAAAGTACATACAGCAATATAATTAACTAGCGCCGAATACGGTAAGCTATAAAATAAAAGTAAAGAAAGGGCTGGCGTTATCTTCAGCCCTTTTATCTTTATTTAAGACAGTGGATTACCGTTTAATCGCATTAAAACTTAGCCTATTCTTATTAGAATGCTCTTTTAACAGCTAAGTTGATCTAAATATTTTGTTATAAAAAGAAAATACAAAAGCAAATATTTTTACTTTTCCATGATTAACTAAATTTAAACTAAACTTCTTGATAAAATCATTTTAAATACATCATTTTTGATTAACCATAAGAGATAAAATCTTTTTTATGCATGTATTACGATAAATAAAAATATAAGTAATCCTATAAAAAGTCTTCTTCTCTAGAAATAAGATAGAATGAATGTTGAATTAGGCTTCCAAAGTAATTATGATATCGCCGCCTAGAAGATCCATATCTGTATTATTCTATAAAGACACACGCTATTAAAAGTGTGGATATGGTCGATGTCTGTTCAAAATACATGTTTTGATAATTTAGATTTATCTTAATTGCTAAGAAAGATCTCTTACACTAGGCTTACGTATTGTTGCTACTAAATTAAGGATGAAGTCATGAATTGGTATTTGGAAGTCATTAAAAATAATTACGCTAACTTTTCAGGCCGTGCTCGTAGAAAAGAATATTGGATGTTTACTCTAGTAAATACCATTATTATTGCTGTTTTATACGCTATTTTAATTTCATCAGTAGATATGAATACAGGTGAAATGAGTTCACTAGGTTCAATTGCTGGTATTATTATAGGTATTTATTCTTTAGCAATTATCATACCTAGTCTTGCAGTGACTATTCGTCGTTTCCACGATCAAGATAAATCAGGTTGGATGTTCTTACTTGCATTTATTCCTGCAGTTGGTGGGTTAATTGTTTTTGTCTTTATGTGCCTTGAAGGTACTAGAGGTGACAACAGATTTGGCCCAGATCCTAAAGCTTAATCTCGTGCTGAATTAATATAACAATACAGTGAGTATATCTACTATTAAGTTTACTCACTGTATTAATTGATTTTCCTACCTTTTTTACAACCATCTAAAAACACGCCTTCCTTTAAAAAATAATACCTCTTCATCTCATTCCATATTGTAATTTAGTATTTTATTTACTTCTGACTTTTTTGATTAATGATCCAGAGTTATTACATTAAGCTTATTGCATTGATTTTTAAGTTTTTTCTTTATTGTTAATTTGAACTTAATCACATTATATAAGTAAAAAATACGCATTCCTTTACTAAACCAACGTTAATGTTGATAATGACTATCATTATTAATTGAAAATGATAATATCTACGTCGATAAAACAATTAAATGAGTCAGGTAAAAAAACGTGAGTAACCAAAAAACACCTCAAGAAAAAAATATTTATAAACCAGCGCCTCCTCGCCTAGTTCAAGTAAAGCGTATTACTGATGTTACACCGGGAATGCGTTGTATCACCTTTACGAGTGATGATTTAGATACTTACCCAGCAGATACTGCAGGGGCGCATTTAAAAATATTCTTACCTTTAGAAGGCCAAGTTAAACCAACAGTACCGGGCTTTTCTGAAAAAGGCCCTAAATGGCCTGAAGGCGAACCAAGATCGATTGTACGTACTTATAGTGTTCGTGCTATTCGCCCTGAACAAAAAGAGTTAGATATTGAATTTGCAGTACATGACGATGAAGGCCCTGCTATTCATTTTGCGCTAAATGCTAAACAAGGCGACTATATTGGGATCACTAATCCCGGTGGCCCTGATCCTTTATTAGCACCCGCGTCACATTACTATATGGCAGCAGATCCAAGTTCATTACCTGCTTTAATGGCTTTAATTGAAACCATGCAGCCTAATGTCCAAGGGAAAGTCGTTATACGAGTAGAAGACGAAACGCATCGTCAAGAAATTAAACGTCCTAGTGGCTTAGAGATAATCTGGCTAATTGGTTCTGTTGAAGAACAAACTCAAAACTTAATTAATGAATTTATGTCGTGGGAATTACCTGCTGAAGATGTCGCATTTTGGATTGCAGGTGAAGACAAAATTATTCGTGCATTAAGACGTCATATACGCCGTGATAATGGTTACGATCGCAGCTTGATTTATGCCATTCCTTATTGGCGTTTTGGTTATGACGAAGAAGGCTATCACGCTGAACGTCACCATGTTATGGATAATGAAGACGTAAGCTAAGCAATAAATTAAAAACTAAGCGTTGGCTGTACAGGCTGCATATTAATTTCATTAATAATATGCGGCCTTTTTTATTGTACAAATATAATTAATGTATATTCTTCTTATCTTGCTGATAATTTCCATCATCATCGATATAGATAACCGTAATTACTTGGTTCATATCAGTTTGCTTTTGATATTGAATGTGCTGTTTTGCAAAAGGAGCCACCATAATAGCATTTGTTAATAGTGCTTCTTTATCATCAAAATACATCTTCGAAATTGTAAAGTAATAAGCTGTAGGGTTATTTATTGCTAAATATTCTCCATGATGAGTTATTTCTATTTGTTTAAAAACGTCCTCTGTCGTTAACTTAAGTTGCGCTGGACGATAAAAAAGTTTGATTCGTGTTTGCAATGCTAGTTGCAACGTACTGACGTTTTCTTTATTTTCTGGTTTAGGTGCTATATCTAATACATTTAAATAAAAAACAGATTCTCTATCTTTAGGTAACCTATTTTCTAATTGTTGTATTTTTAATTGTAACCCACCATTTGCAGTCATTTTCGCCATAGGTGGAATAACAATAAAAGGTGCCGTTGTTGTTTCTGGTGTGGAAGCAACATTTCCTTCATCCACCCAACTTTGTATTAATGTTGACTGCTCACTTTGATTAAAAACTTGTAACAATATTATTGAGTTGTCGGTAGGGAATATTAAACGAGTGCGCTCAAGTACCACACTTGCATAAGTAAAATGTGTTATTAACATGAATAATAGAATTAAAACACCTTTCATTTTCGCTTCCATTTTTTATGGCTTATTAATCGTAAGACATCACAAGTGTTGCTGTACTTGTCATTTTTCCTTGGGTGACTGAATTAATATTATAAGGGTAATAATAAGCACCCATATTTATCGAAAATGCAGAGGATATGCTGCCACCTTGATTAACACTAAAAATACTAGTCGCACTACCTTGTGTATTAATATTGTCAGATAAAATAAGCGGGCTTGCAGTATTATCGCTTTTTACTACACGGAATCCGACGCCACCTGCACCTTGTGCTGTTGTGTTGGTTAATATAGTTTTGTCCGTTGCCAATAAATTCTGGCTTGATAAAAACATATTAATGTTACGTGATGCTTTTGAACCGTTCAAAAAGTCTTGGCAAGTAAAGTTTAATGTAAAAGGGGTATATCCTGCTTTATCTACCGTTTTTGCATCTTTTACGCTAATTAACGGCAATGAAACAATTAAACCTGCATTAGAAAAATTACATGTTGTCATCACAGGATTATATGTAATTTGCATTGGCTGTAAGAAAATATCGTTTTGATCAACCGGCCACTGCCACGTTAATAAAAATTGAATTAATTTAGTGACAATATTCAATAACCATTGAACAAGCCCCAAACTTGATGCATCAGAGGCTAAAATAACCGGTGAAACAACTGCTGTACTACCACTAACTTCTGTGTAATTACTTGAGGGTTTACTACTTAATAACGTAAATTTCAATGTAAAGTTAGTATCTAAATCTGAAGCAGGATGTGTTCCCGCTGGAATATTCGTTACGTTATCTTTTTCTAATGATGTTAACGTAATAGAGACAAACTGCTTACCACCATTAAAACCAATTGTTCCCGTCCGTCCATCATTAAAAGGTGAAGCGATACCCACTGTATTAGGAAATAATATTCCTCTTGCTGTGCATGTAAATGTGCCTGGAAATGTTGTTCTACTCGGTTTTGTGGTCGTTGTTGAAAGACTATTTAAATCTGCAGATAAATCAAAATTAATGTTGGGTGCAGTAATAGTGCTATTGGGTTTACAGTTAGCAATTGCCTGCTGGCTTATTGTTCCTAGTAGCATTAAAAATATAAAGGCAGATGATTTCATAAGACTTTCCTTTATCGACAGATATTACTATTTTTATCCATCGTATTAACTAAATGATTAATCACACACTCTGTTTTTCCTGCTTCATTTAATTTAATCGAGACAGAAGAAGGTAACGCATTACTTTTTAAATAAAGTACACTCGATTGCCCAACATAACCGATACTCTGTTTCTTATTATTTAAAACTTCAGTACCAAAAGGTAAGCTTTCATTATTTTCTAAAGAAGCTCTGATAATGAACGTTTTACGCTGATCCGTGGTTAATGTGAGGTGATTAACAGCACCTAAATAAGGCGTAACATGCGTTATATTTCCTAAAATTTCTGCATTCGATGGATATTCTGTATTTGTTAATATATAAGTATTCGTTCGATAAGGGATCGTATTCGCAACTAAAACAACACCTTGATTATTGGTTAATGTCGCTTTATTCCCATTGACCATCATATTATTCGCCATAGGCGCTTCAATAATGGTATAAGTTTTCCCAGTATCCCCAGAAAACGCAATATGGCTAGGAATAGCAACTATAGTCCCTCGAGTTCCCAACCCACCTTGGCGATAATTATTTGCTTCAGTATAAGAGGCAGATAAAGTGCTATAAGGATGGCGATAGCTCACATTAGCACCGACTAAATTATTCCCACCCGTTTGATTAGAGCCTGTTAAGGTATAATTAACCAAGTCATCTTTACCTGCTGTTCCACTCATACTCAATGTAGATTGCTGATAGCGTGAATCAGTGGCATAAACCGAAGTATTAATATTTGCTCTTTTATCAAAAAATGAAATGGGCACACTGACGTTTAAATAATAACGAGTTTCTTCTTTATTATCGTAATTTCTTAATTTCGATACCGAAAGATTATAAGCAATATCTTTATAGTTATTTGAATAACCTAGTTGATACTCTCGATTAGTCTCATCAGTATTCCAATAATTTCGATGCGTTCCTGAAAGGAAAATAACACCACGCTGCCCACCTAAATATTGATTAAGATTTATGGTAAACGTATTTTTTGCTCTAGAGCCGCGTAGTGCATCAAAGGTTGTGAGATCTAAATCCGAAGCGGCATTATTATTTCCCTGCTGTTTAGCAAGATCATTTTGATAATCTTTCCAAGCTTGGTAATTATCATGAGAGTAAATTGAGTCCACAAAGCTATAATAATCACGAGTAGAGTAACGGTAAGCCGCCAGTGTTAAATTAGTTAGTGTGGCATCCATATATTTACTATATGCGAGACGAAAACTTTGCCCTGTTTTTTTGCCTGTTTGCAGATCTGCACTTGCATGAGTGATATCTGCGGAAATCGCCCCAAATTTGAAATTCCAACCACTACCAATCAATGCCGAATAATAGTCTTCGCTGGCAATTCCCCCTGCATAAAGTGTAACAAGGTTATTGACACCATAATGGAATTCACCTTGTGCAAACTTAGGTCGATAATCGGTATTATTAATACGTGACTCCCCCACCATCACGTTATAGCGATATACACCTTCTTTTAGCATATCGGGAACGGCTGAAAATGGCACAGTAAATGACTCTCTTCTGCCATCCGCTTCTTGAATCACCACTAACAGATCACCACCACCAGCTGTTGGCTGAATATCACGAAAAGAAAATTCACCAGGGGGCACATTTTCTTGAAAAACTAAGTTTTCATTTTGATAAACACTAACTAATGCGTTTGTTTGTGCAACACCACGAATAATAGGTGCAAATCCTTGACTTGAATTAGGTAGCATTCCCATTTCAGTCGCCAATGAAGCGCCTCTAAATGAAATACTGGTAAAAAGTGCGGCTGGCGTATAAAAATCACCTATCGTTAATCCCGCAGTTATCTGACTTAATGCTTTATAGATATAACGGGTATTGTTTTTCCATTGACTTTTACCATGGGAGTAATAGGAATAGTTTGATTCATCTCTAAATTGCCATGTGCCTAAATTAATGCCTGAATTAATATTGGCAAAAAAACTCTCGTTATTACTCTTATTTCCTTTTTTCTCTTTATAGTTATAGTAATTTAAATTATAAGATAAAATCAGTGCAGAAATGCCTTGTTCCCAATAGCTAGGATCAACATATCCTACTTCTGATTGTTTGACAGAAATCTGAGGTGCTGTGATATCTAGTCTTAATCTATTAATATCTAATGTTGAAGCAACCCCCGTCGCCAATTCATTAGATAAAATTGTTTTTTGCAGTGCTATTTTTTGCTTTGCCGACAAAGACAAATTTAAACCTAACTTATTTACATCATCCGATTCAAAACTAATCCCTGCATTATTTCCTAACACATTGACTTCAAATTGCCCTTTCCATGCCTGATTAACATAGACATCAACAAGTTGCTTGCCTCCCGGTATTTTATCATCAATATAAAATCGTGAAATATCGCCATTCTTTGATTTCCCTACTAATAAAGATGTATCAAATCCCTCTGCATACAGATTTTGAGTATAATTTTGCATTCCTAAAAAGATAAGAACTGAGAGGTATTTTGAATTATTCACGATGTTATCTCTATTAGAGTTTAATATTCTGTGATTTATAAACACCAAAATCATCAACATAAATAACAACAGCGGAGTTGCTTTTTAATTTATTAATTAAAGGTAACTCACGAGAAGATAACGGTGGGATCATTTCAGAATCGACAAGCGTAATACGGGGTGTCTCTTGTGTAGAAATAGAGGCTATCGTGAAATGATACTGTGAGTTATTTTTAACTAAAACTTTATCACCATTTAATTGATAAGTTATTTTCTCATTAACAAGATCTGGTTTATCAGTTAAATTTTTTGGGCGATAGAAAACTTTAATTCGTGTTTTCATTGCTAATTGTAAATAGCTTTTCCCTTTTAAGGCTTCGGCATTTTCTGGAATGTCGAGAATATTTAAATAGTATACTTGTTCAACATTTCCTGATGATTTTTCATTGGAATTTTTTATTCTTAATGTCTGACCTTGTCTACCTGCTATTTTTACAATTGGTGGATATAAATAAAAAGGAGAGTTTGCATCTTCAGGCGTAGAGTTTATATCGCCATCATCAATCCAACTTTGCACGAGTGAAGCTAAATCACCATTGTTGGTTAATTGAAGATTAACACTATCTGTTCCTTCATAATAAATAACCCGTGTACCATTAATAATAATATTAGCAAATACACTCGTTGGTAATATCAATATCATTAAAAAAACGATTAACTTTTTCATTATAAACATCCTAAAAAACCAGACCCAATATTGAGTCTGGTTTTTTTATATTATAAATAAGAAACAGTATAGATAACGTTAGAGTGTACTGGCCCTGTTTTAGCGGCTGTCGCATTTGTTTTATAATAACTGGCAATTAAACGTAAAGTATCTGAATCAGGGGCGGTTTTATCGCCTTTAATACCTGTATCAAAAGTTGCGTTCAATGGTATAGCAACTGTTGGTGCCGCAGGTGTTGATAAACTAAAGCCAACATTCTTTGCCACTAATGGATCATTTTCATTCGCGGTATCATTGACTAAATATAATCCACTGGTGGAAATCGTATTTGCAGATGAGAAATGTATCTTTAAATTACTTCCACTTGGCGTAGATGCAGGAGCACAATCAGAGAATGTCAAAGCAAACTCTTTTTGGTTTTTGGCAATAACAGTACTCGCCGTTGTTCCAGCATCTGTTACGGTAATAGGATCTAATAAAATAG
The DNA here is from genome assembly GCA_018244935.1 of Ardaris minthe. Taxonomy (NCBI): domain Eukaryota; kingdom Metazoa; phylum Arthropoda; class Insecta; order Lepidoptera; family Hesperiidae; genus Ardaris; species Ardaris minthe. The sequence continues at coordinate 55,947 of DWTR01000001.1, read as the reverse complement.
AAAAGTCCGCACTGTTTCCTCCATTAATTGTACAGGTGGTATCACTAATAGCACCAGAGAAAGAGATTATTCCACCAGCGCTGTTGGTTGCAGCAAATGCCGACGTCGACAATATAGCCACTGATAATAATGACAGTGGGAGTTTATTTTTAAGCATATATAACCCCAAGAATAGACAAATATTTAATTAGCAAAAATAAGCTTCTATTATTGCCATCATTAACTAAAGGCCGCGAAAGAAAACCCTAGTCAATTTGATATTAGTCATAATTTTAAAAACCAACAAATGAATTTATCCGCTTTTTTAAATCTGTGACTTAAGTCAAATTAAATTTATGGTTATATTTAGTTAATATATAAATGTATTAATATTTAGCATTACCATCTAATTAAAAAATTATAAACAAAAGAACAATAACAATTAATACATTAATAACCAATCAAAAAAAGAGTGTCTATAAATGAGCTGATTTGTTTTGGAATTATTTATTTGAATTAAATATTCCAAAGCTAATAAAAATAAAAAACAAATAGAAATAAACTCACAAGAAACTTAATTTTAAAAATGAAAATCAATAAAGATAAAGGCCACATTAATATGTGGCCTGTTTATTTTACATAGAGATCTTAGATCCTATTTAATCGTTATAAGCTGCTAATACATGCTGACATAATGTAGAGCGTACACAATCTTCTTGCATAAATTTAATCACACCCACTCGATTATTAGCCCTAAATCGAATCAGACCATCCGCTAATCCAGACGGTACATTTGCAGGTAAATCACACTGTGTAATATCTCCATTAACCACAACGGTGACATTTTCCCCCATTCTGGTGAGAAATAATTTCATTTGATTGACAGTAACATTCTGCGCTTCGTCTAAAATAACAAATGCATTTTCGAAAGTACGACCTCGCATATAAGCGAAAGGTGCAATTTCGACTTTACCGATTTCAGGTCTTAAACAATATTGTAAGAATGAAGCGCCTAAACGTTTAACTAATACGTCGTAGACAGGACGAAAATAGGGTGCAAACTTTTCAGCAATATCACCAGGTAAGAAACCAAGATCTTCATCCGCCTGCAACACAGGTCGAGTAACAATGATACGTTCTATTTCTTTGTTAATTAAGGCATCGGCTGCCATTACAGTACTGAGAAAGGTTTTACCACAGCCCGCTTCCCCTGTAGCAAAAATAAGATCTTGATGTTTAATTGCATTCATATATTGGCGTTGTACTTCATTGCGAGGAGATAACACACGTTCATCACGTTTTTCTCTCGCCATACCAATAGTATTGATATCCCCAAATCCCGGTAAAACCATAACATTATCTCGATGCGCCCCATTACGTTGTTCTTTACGTGAGGTGCGTTTATTTTCTCGGCGTAAACGTGTTGCTGCTTTTTGTCTACTCATAGTGGTATTTACCCTTGTTAGTCTTCAAAAAGTCATCGACATCTCTGTTTGTATTCCATTCACTTACCGATGAGTCCCCTTCAGACTCTGTTTAGTCGCAGAAAACAAAAAAACCGGTCACAATCCTGAACATTAAACATCAATGAACGGTTGTTGCCGGTTTTCTGTGAGTAACGAGATATTTCCATTGCTTCTATCATTCATATTCCCCATCATGGAGTTAGAGTGAAAATTAGCGAAGCTTTATGACAGTATAATGACAAAAGAAAAATATTTTCAATACTGAGATGATTTATAATGAGATGAACTTAACATAAAAATAACAATAAGTGTTATTTTTGGGGGAGTAAATGAATTTCTTGCGATTACCTTTTATTTATTGGTTACTACTTAACCTAATTCCATTTATTGGCTTTGAACTTCATTCTGGCTCTCTCAAAGGGGGCTTCTTTTTTTACCTCGGTTTACTCACCATTACCACTTCTGGGATCTGGCTTTTTTATTGCCTCTCATTTTTTATTAAACAAAAAACATCGCCTAATCCCAATCACACACCACGACAATTAGTGACAAATGGCCCTTATAAAATAAGTCGCAATCCTATGTATCTTGGTTTCTTAGATATTAGTATCGGGCTATTTTTTATTTTTGGTAATTGGGGATTTTTGGGCGCGGCTATTGCATTTTATTTTATTACTGATCGCTATACGATAGTACGTGAAGAGAAAATCTTAAGTGAATTATTTCCACAAGCGTGGCAACAATATTGTCGCCACGTTCGTCGTTGGATGTAATCTAAATAATTACGATTAAGGCTGTTTACAGTTATTAGCTAAACGGTAACCTGCCTTAATGGCATCACTCTCTGTTTTAAACAAAACCGCATTTTTATCTGACATTGTTTTATAACCTGAGCAATGCGCAAAATGGTAGATCTTGCTATTTACATTACCTTTAATATCTTCAGATTGTGATGCATTGACTTGCTTAGGTGTTTCAGTTTTAGCTTTAGTGACTGGCGTACTATTTGTTGCAGATAATCCCGCACCACTGTTTTTATGTCCTAATTGCCATTTCATTTCACCTGTCACAAAAGGATTGTGATATCCAACAATACGAGCAATACGGCTATCACGCTCTTTTTCCCATGCTGTTGGTGGATAAGCATTATCCCAAGCCATTAATAACTGTTGTTGCTGACGTGACATCGAGAGGTTATAGCGATCATGTAAGTAGAAATAAACCCTTGCTACTTGTCCTTTAACTTCATTACGTGGTTCGAAGGTACGTGAAGCAAAGTCAACACGGCTACGGCATTGACCATATTGGTAAGGCGCTTGTGCCGGTAATTGCCCAAAACTAAAATTGCTACGATCACCATTAACTTCACCAATAGATGGGGCTAAATTGTGTAAATCTGCCTCAATTTTGCCAAATACAGGATCGTTTTTCACACAATTAGCTCGGCCGCCATTTTGCCAACATTGGCGTTGATGACCAAAAACCCATGCAGGAACAATATGCTCCCACTCAATACGTTCCGCTCTTGTTTGCTGAGTTCTAACTTTATAACCACAACTGGCTAAATCAACACGTCCTCCCGATTTACCTACCCATTTCCAATCACAACCACAATAAAGAGTCCCTTGTGAGTTTTGATTTTGATCATAATAAATACGTTCTTTTGCTATCTCTTTCGCTTTTGTAAAATTTTCCGGCGCTTGAGCTTGCACATTTAACGTAATAAAAAACAAACCCAACGCAACCGCGGTATAGTGTAATATTTTTCTCAAAGTGGTATCTGCCTTACTTTTTATTTTATTAAAACTAATAAGAATTATCTTTAATAACCAACTGATAATCTTATTTTTATTTATCCTAATCTTACCTTTTTTTTATTTATTTTGGGCAATCTTTCTTGCTATTTTTTGTATAAAAAATAAAACAATAAGCGTGAATGGTGATAGAAAAAGCCGTTATTCTCGACATTAACGCAAAAGGGATTTGCTATGGTTTAGTCCATCAATGATTTGGAGAAATTTAAAAATGAATGAGAATATGCTGAATTTGATGGATGAATTAGTCGAGATAACAAAAAAGCATGCGAATAACGAAGATGTTAAAGCGCATGCCAGTTTAGAATCTGAGAATAAATTACGAATTCAAATTATTATTTCCGATAAAAATGAACTGGACATAACATTAAACTCTCTGCAACACGCGATGTAAGTCATTATACACTCGGACGCTTGCGATATAACCACAATCCCGGCAAGGATAGCCCGATAGAGAGCGCACCGACAATAAATGAAGCTTTAAGGAAATTAGTAACTAAAGCTTCAAAAATTTCCGCGCTATAACCAATTTGCGTTAACTTCACCACTGAGATCATCGCTATATATGCATTTATTCCGGGGAACATCGGAATAACCGCTGCAACAGTAAAGACTTTAGGGTGTGCAAGCCACCAGCGTGACCATTGAATACCAATGCACCCCACTAAAATCGCGGCACAAAAACTTGCCCATTCAATGTTCATACCACTCATTACTAAAAGCGTACGAGAGCCGTGACCGATTGCGCCTAATAATGCACAATATTTTAATGCCCTTGAAGGCACATTAAATACCATCGCAAAACCCACAGCAGGAATAGCGGCTAAAATCATATCTTCAATTAGGGTAAGAATTATCGTTATTATGCCCAATCTCTTAACCCCCATACTGCCATGGCTAAAATAACACCTAAACAGGTTGCCAATGTTAACATTGTTGCCATTGCCCAACGCGCTAAGCCAGTATTAACGTGCCCTTTAAACATATCAGCAACAGCATTAATTAAAGGAAATCCGGGAACCAACAATAAGACGCTGGCAGCCATCGAAATAGTCGCCGTAGTTTGAAAATAAGAGAGCTTTAATAATAGACCTGAAACTGAAGTCGCCACAAATGCCGTAATACAGAAATTAATTAATGGATTCATTTGACGATGTGTTAATGCTTGGCGTACAAACATACCAAGACCACCACCAATGGCAGAAACTAAAAAGCCATCCCAATTACCGCCATTTAATTTAGAGAAACAACCACAAGATAAGGCAACCATAAAAATAATTGCCCAACGTGGATAGCGTAATGGTTTTATATGCTCAAAGCGTTTTCTGGCTTCATGAATATCTGCAAGATGATGTTCAACCAAAATAACAATATGCTGAACTTCTGTTACAACATGCATATTAATGCCACGATCAACTATCTTTCGTGTTGATGTTTGGCAATGCCCGTTAACAATCGTGGTTAATACAACTGCATTAGCAGAAATTGCGCTTTCGACTTGATGTACACCTAAAGCTAAACCTAGACGGGTTGAAAGCTGTTCAACTAGCATACTTTCTGCGCCATGTTGCAATAACAACAACGCAGTTTGAATACATAACTTGGTAATTTCCCGCTGTTTATCTTGTGAAATGGCTGTACACTCCGCCATTATCTCATTATCCATACTATGCCTTAGTTTTAATCAAAAACGAGCCATTGCTAATATAAAGTTTATCAGCATAGCTCGTTTCTCGCTCTATTATCTTTCAATACTATTATGAACAAATAAAATATTTTAGGCAGTAAGTAGATCAATTTTATCGATGGATAGCCATAAATATTGGCATAGGAAAGTACAGTACAATGATAAATACCCATTCTTGTTTTTAAATCGCATCATCAAATAGCTATCACTGTTTTAATAAAAAAGCACTCATACAAGTGCTTTATAAACTAATTTAATGCAGGAAATTAATAAGATTTAATTACTTCAGCAATTCATTTGCTTGGATATACGATCCATCCAGCGTTTCTGCAACAAATACAGAAACACCATACACAGCGGAAATAACAGAAGAGAGTTGTACTAATTGCTCTTTGTCATTTTTTTGTGGATCAGCGGTCATTATCATGCCTGCGCAATATTCACTAAGAAGCGCTTTTCCCTCTTTAAGCCAGCGCCTAACCGCTTTCATCCCCTCCATATCTTCTTTTTTATGCTCTTTATCTTTTTTGTTGATAGAAGGGTAAACCAAGACAAATTTTCTTTTTTCGTTTAATACAACATCCATTTCAGCAATCCAGTTATTTGCATCTTCCAATGTTTCTGGAAAAATTTTCATCGTAATAACAGGAAATTGTTCAACATCCATAACAACAAAATTTTTATTATTCAGCATAATACTCACCTCTAATTAATATTAATCGCCCACTTTAGAATGACTATCATTCTCAATCAATAAAGATCCGAGTATTTAAAATAAAACCGCATTAATAAGCAATCATAGGCACAAATTAATTTGAAATGGCAATAGTTGAATACAAAAATAAAAAACCCCTAAATAGATATCTAGGGGTTTCATACTATTTTCTAATATTTATAAAGATTTTAGCGAACAACTAATACAGATTGTTTGGCATAAGCAACAATACCTGATGCATTGGAGCCTAATAGGTGAGTTGAAATACTTGGACGACGAGAGCCTATTACAATTAAATCAGCATGAATTTTTTCAGCTAGCTCTAAAACTTTATCTCTTGCAGAACCAAATACGGCTGAAAATTCAACTTGTTCAGTTGGTAAATCGATACCATTAGCTAATTCTTGCAGTTGTTCTTGTACACGCTCAAGTGCTTTATTTGCAAAAGAACTGAGCATGTCATAATGGTAACTATAACTAATAGAGAAACGTGAAATATCAGGAATAGCATGGAAAAGATGCAGTTTTGCACCTTCTAATTTGGCAATATAAACAGCGTGTTGTAAGGCTTTAGTCGTTAACTCATCTTCTGAAATATCAACAGGTACTAGAATTGTCTTGTACATAGCAACTCCTCATTATCAGATTATTGTCTGTTTATTATTGTAGCGTTGAACCCACAGCTTGCTTATTTAATCTTCCTCAAGATGCCATTTATGCAATTGTCGATGAATAAAAGGTGTCACTACAAGCCCAATTGATAAAATAAAAACACACTGAAGAAATAAACCATAGATTGCAATAAAAAAGCGCCCTGTTGGGGTTGCAGGTGCTGGCTCTACCGGTTGACCACTTAACATAGAGATTGCATTTAATGAAGATTCCATAAAGGTATGCCCTTCAATTAAATAAAACCCTAATACGCCGGGTAATAAACCTAAGAAAAAGAAAATAGAGCCTATTACATAATAGCGTAAGATGCGTAGAATAAAATGATCGAGCCTTAAAAGTTCTTCGGTAAATTTTTCCATTCTTACCCACGTTCTAGACTATTTATTCAATAAACTGCTTATTGAATAAATAAGTTAAGCTACGCAAAAAAACTAAAAAATATGCTATGAGGAATGCTCATAGCATATTAGTAATATATTAACGAACAACTAACACTGAAATTTCAGCATAGCGAACAACGCCCGCAGCCGTAGAGCCTAATAAATGAGTGCTAATATTAGGTCTACGTGAACCAATTACAATTAAGTCTGCTTGAATATCTTTTGCTGTGACTAAAATTTCATCACGAGGGGAGCCAAAAGTAACCGTATAAGCGACCTTTTCAGCAGGCAAATCCACCGAATCTACCAACATTTGCATATCATTTTCTGCTTTTACTGTCGCTTTATCTTTAATTTCTGGATAACCCAATGAATAAGCATTAATGATTGCTGAAGAGATAGGAAGAACATGAATTAAGTGTAAGTTAGCTCCTGTTTCTTTTGCTAAATACACAGCATGTCGTACCGCTTTACTGGTTAACTCTTCTTCCACAATATCAATAGGCACTAAAATCGTTTTATACATAATAACTCCTCTCAACTCTCCATTTGCCTTAATCTTATCGCAATAACCCAAAGATTACTGTGAGTGAATTAACTAAAAACAATCTAATCTTAATATAAACCTACTTTAATTATTAATACGTTAAGCTAAAAAATAAAAGTGATTATTCAAAATAGTTTGCATTATGTTGCTGTGTTAACGTCCATATTTGATTGCGAATATTTCGGATAGCATCAATCAATTCTGATGCAGTTAATCCTATTGGTCCAATACCTTTTTTAACTAAGAGATCTGCCGACATTCCGTGTATCCAAACGGCACTTTTCACCGCATCCGACATTGACATTCCTTGTGCTAAAAAACTGCCCATAACGCCTGTTAGCACATCACCACTCCCTGCTGTTGATAATCCACTATTACCGGTTGTATTAATTGTGATTTCGCCTTTCGGAGAAGTCACTACGGTATGTTGACCTTTAATAATTGCCCAACAATGATAAATCTTCGCAATTTCTTTCGCTGCTTCTTCTCTATTATTTTGAATATCATTTAGCGTGCAATTAAGCAAAATAGACGCTTCTTTAGGATGTGGGGTTAATACACAGTGCTGATTAAGTGAGAGTTCTGATTTAAAATTGGCCATGAGTACTAATGCATCCGCATCAAAAACATAAGGTCTATTTTCATTACGCTGTACTAAAACTGTTGATAAGATTTCTTCAGAATTTGCAGATAATCCCAATCCACACCCAATCGCCCAAGCAGAAATGTCTTGCTGATTTATCAATGTTTGTGCTGTTTTAAGCATAAGCTCTGGCGCACTATCAATAAAAGGAACAGGAAGTTGTGACTGAGCAAAACCAAGAAATACCTTTCCACACCCTGCTTTTAATGCACTTTTACCTGCTAATACAATAGCACCGCTCATTCCTTCTGAGCTACCTACAATACCTAATGTGCCGAATGTTCCCTTATGTGTATTTCCTGATTTGCGCTGATAAAGTGCGGGATAATGAGTGATGGCATGTAATAGTTGTTCTTCATTCATATTATTCTCCCTTCTTTTTCTGCATTTTTTCTTATTGCTCACAATGGTTGCTTTACCACATTTTGTTTGTATTAATGTTCAATGCATAACGTTCAAAGTATAGCGTGATTTCAACAAACAAATGGGATCACTGGCTATTTTGTCTCTTTATCATGCTAACAATTTCGATATGATAAAATGCTTTCATTATCACTATTCATACCTCGCTGAGACTTTGCTATTCTTATGACCTAGCTTGATATGATTTATAAATTAAAGACAAAGGAACGTAGATAATGAACGAAAAGTTTAAAACACAAGCAGATGTAGAAACATTGGCAGAAGAAGTGGCTTGCTTAAAAACACTAGTCACCTATATGTTAAAAGCATTAGGTCAAGCAGATGCTGGGCGTGTTATTTTAAATATTGAACGTGCTATTGCAGAAGTTGATGACGAAAAACAAGCAGAGACATTCCGTAATACGATTAGCCAAATTAAGACAGCCTATCGTCAATAATCTGTTTATTTTCGAATTGAGTATTTGTACATATTTTTATTCTGTTTTCTAACCTTTTTGTGCTGCACAAATAAACAAAATTTGATTTCAAATTTCCTATATACTCAATCTCGAAATAAACCATTCTTTATTCATTTAGCTACCCCTCTATCCTTGTAGAGGGGATTTTTTTCTCTTTTACCCACCTCAATATTTCTATTCAAATTATTTTTATATTACTCAAATGATAATGAGTTTGTTTTCTTTTGGTGTTTTTAACTAATAGTTACCATCAAACATTCTTTTTGTTTAATATTTTTAATGTTATTTAGATTAAATAATAAAATTAGAGTCTTTGCTATCATTGCCCGCATGAACACAAATTAACCTATTAAATACAATGTGTTAAAATCACCTTAATAATAGCTAATGATCACTTAACTATTTTTTATTCTGAACTTTATATTTAAAACATACATTTTATTATTTTTAATACAAATAAAAACTGACCATTTAAAATGTAAATAAAGATAAATCCTAATATTATTATATTTTTAGTTATTTTATTTATTGTGAATTGTAAAATTTATTAAGCCAAAAGTTGCTAGCTTATTGTCCCTAAACGCAATTATAACGAAAATAGTTAAAACCAATAGGATTAAAAACATTAACCATTTATATTTTTACACTTATTCTGATTTATCGTCACTCCTGTTTATATGTTACACTACAATAAGTACGTACTAAAAAATAAACATGAGGCTAAAATGAAACCACTTCTCTTATCTCTGCTATTATTACCTGCTGTTGCGTTCGCAAACCCAACAAAAATGGCTGATGATTACTGCGATACCTTTAAAGATATCTCAATTAAAGCTTATGATACAAAAGAGCCAGCAGAGAAAATTGCTAAAGATGCAATGGCCTCTCTGAGTGCAAAGAAATTTGATTTTGCAAAACTAGAAGCAACTGAAGCGCAATTCACTGAAGGTGCTATTGAAGTTGTTAATTCTTTACGTGAAGCCAAATCTGAAATTGGCTCTCGCGCAGAATTCCAAGACGGTTTAACTCAAATTGTTGCGGCTTGTAAAATTCAAATGGTCGCTGCATTAGAAGAAGAGACAAAAAAATAATCTTCTCATTAAAAAATGAGTAGCAATCAATTTAAAGAGTAGAAATTATCCTGCTCTTTTTTCTTTCCCCCTCAATTCCCCCTCACCTATCACCTATTCTTCTATTCTTCTATTCTTCTATTCTTCTATTCTTCTATTCCTCTATTCTATAACTAACTTCCTATACTCTAAATAATTCAAAATGTAGCTAGGCGACAAGTGAATGAGTCGCTAGGAGCATACATAAGTATGTGACTAGTGCGAATGAACGTAGTCAACAACGCTACAGTTTGAAGTATGACGAGTAATGAATGAACATAGCCAACAACGCTACAGTTTGAAGTATGACGAGTATTCTATCTATTGATATTAAGGTTTATAATACCTAGGTAAATACTTGTTAGTACTGGCCATAAAAAGGAGATATTGTGAGCAACGAACAATCCATCCAGCGTTTAAGAAGACTACGCCAGTCCGAAAACCTGCGCGCGCTCTTCCAAGAAACAACACTGACTAAAAATGATCTCGCTCTGCCTATCTTTGTAGAAGAAGGGCTTGATGATTACCAACCGATTAAAAGCATGCCAGGTGTCGTTCGTATTCCTGAAAAACGTCTGGCTTATGAAATTGAACGCATTGCAAAGGCTGGCATTAAAACTGTCATGACTTTTGGAGTATCCCATCACCTTGATGAAACAGGAAGTGATGCTTGGAAAAGTGATGGCTTAGTTTCTCGCATGTCTCGTATTTGTAAAGATGCAGTACCAGAAATGATTGTCATGTCTGATACCTGTTTTTGTGAATACACATCGCATGGTCACTGTGGTGTTTTACATGGTGAACATGTTGATAATGACGAGACTATCTATAATTTAGGGCTTCAAGCGGTTGCTGCCGCACAAGCGGGTGCTGATTTTATTGCGCCATCAGCAGCAATGGACGGTCAAGTTGCCGCTATTCGTGCCGCTCTTGATAAAGCAGGATTTAGCGACACCGGTATTGTTTCTTATTCGACTAAATTTGCTTCTGCCTTATATGGTCCTTTCCGTGATGCAGCAGGCTCTCGCTTAATTGGTGATCGTAAAACTTATCAAATGAATCCAATGAACCGCCGTGAAGCGATCCGTGAATCATTAATTGATGAGCAAGAAGGCGCTGATATGCTGATGGTAAAACCAGCGGGTGCTTATTTAGATATTATTCGCGATGTGCGTGAACGCACTTTATTACCTTTAGCGGCTTATCAAATCAGCGGTGAATATGCTCAAATTAAATTTGCAGCATTAGCTGGTGCAATCGATGAAGATCGTGTGGTAATGGAAACTTTAGGTTCAATAAAACGCGCAGGTGCCGATTTAATTCTGTCTTACTTTGCGCTTGATTTAGCGGAAAGAAACCTACTGTAACTTGCAGCTATTCCGAACCCTTAGTATGTCCAGTTACTCGCTAAGGGTTTTCCTTTGTAATATCCTCTTTCTTCCCCCTTTTTCCTTTTATTCTTATCATTTTATTCTTATCATTTTGATTTTTATTATCATTACTTGGTTAAGTTTTGAAATAAATTACACATAAAGCTATCTTTTTAGCATTAATTTTGCTGAGATATCAGCTCATTTTTGGCTAGAGGTTACTATGGATAATTGTATTTTCTGTCAAATCGTTGCTGAAAAGGCACCTTGCCATAAAATTTGGGAAGACGAGCACCACCTTGCATTTCTGTCTATATTTCCGAATACCAAAGGCTTTACCGTTGTTATTCCTAAAAAACACTATCCAAGTTACGCTTTTGATCTTAGTGATGAAGCCTTAGCTTTATTAGTGATTGCGACAAAAAAAGTGGCAAAAATCTTAGATAAAACATTTCCTGATGTTTCTCGTTCAGGAATGTTTTTTGAAGGATTTGGCGTTGATCATGTTCATAGCAAACTTAGTCCGATGCACGGTACTGGTGATATGACAAAATGGGCGCCTATTGAAAATAAACAGAAAATTTTCTTTGATAAATATCCGGGTTATCTTTCATCGCATGATTTTGAACGTGCGAGTGATGAAGAACTTGCACAATTAGCGGCGCTGATCAGAAAAAATAGCCGATAATGAAAATCTAATCCGTTCTTCTGATATTTATCCATATATAAAATTTTCAGATATAAAAAACGCCCAGTCTTATTTTAGGCTGAGCGTTTTTTTATCAAGATCAAAACATTATTTAGTTGGAAGCTGTGCTTCCATTGGTAAATAAGACCGAACTTTCTGTTCGAGGAGTTCAATTAATGCCGGATCATTAAAGCGATAATTATCAGGTATTCCTAATACATGGGCTTTTTTATAGCGCATGGCTGCCGGAAAATGTGCAGATAATCGATTTAAATGTTTAGATTCCATGACAAGCACTAAATCAGCCCATTTTAGTAATTCATTATCAACCACACATTGCGCATCTTTGCGCGTACCCGCTGAAAGTGTATTAATGCCTTCTCTATCTGCAAACAATAGTTCTGCGGTAGGGCTTCGCCATTGATTTTTACTGCAAATAAATAAGATATTCATTATTACTCACTATCAGATAACGCATTTAATCGACGCTGACTACGAGAAATTCTTGGGTATTCAATTCCAAGTTGCGCAGCTCTGGTCATTTTTAGTGATCGAGTATATAAATTAGACCATTTTTTTTCTGGTTTAAACATCTCTCGTGAACAACCCATTTCTTGATGTTTATTTTTGCGGTTAACACATTGGCGCCAACCACGATCTCTTTGTATAGACATAAAAAACCTCTCAGATTAAAGGGATAGCAGCCGCAGTAATACGGAGAGGGTCTAACCGTGCGTTATTCTAGTTGAATCGAATAAATCTGCAATGGTTTATTTTTACACAAATGCGAATAAGCGAATTTTTATTTACCTGGCAAAATATTTAGCAAAATAAAATGAAAACAGGTGTTAAATCTTTATAAAAAATAACGGATAAGTGATTAATCAACTTATCCGTTTTATCTGTTATTCGAGGATCTAACTTGTTAGATTATTTATAATTAACTGGTGTCGGTTTATCTAACATAATTTCTGTTTTCGCAGGCTCTGTTTGTGCAATCACTTTACCGTGACGAATTGAATAACGCACAGGCACTTGACGACGTAAAGCATCAAATCCATTATCCGCAGGCAGAATAATAAAGTTTGCACTATTCCCTATTTCGACACCGTAGTCCGTTAAAGCCAATGTTTTCGCACTGTTATGGCTAATTAACTGTAACCCATTATCAATTTGACCATACCCCATTAATTGGCAAACATGCAGCCCCATATGTAGAACTTGGAGCATATTTGCGGTGCCTAATGGATACCAAGGATCAAAAACATCATCATGGCCAAAACAAACATTAATATTACTTTCTAGCATCTCTTTTACACGAGTAATACCACGACGCTTTGGATAAGTATCAAAACGACCTTGCAAGTGAATATTAACCAAAGGGTTTGCCACAAAGTTAATACCCGACATTCTTAATAAACGGAATAAACGTGAAGTATAAGCCCCATTATAAGAATGCATTGCGGTTGTATGACTTGCTGTCACTCTTGAACCCATATTTTCTTTATGTGCTAAAGCGGCAACAGTTTCAACAAAACGAGATTGTTCATCATCAATTTCATCACAATGAACATCTATTAAACGATCGTATTTTTGTGCTAATGCGAAGGTTTTATGCAGTGATTCAACACCATATTCACGCGTAAATTCAAAGTGTGGAATAGCACCAACAACATCAGCACCTAATTTTAATGCTTCTTCTAATAAAGCTTCACCATTAGGATAAGATAAAATGCCTTCTTGCGGAAAAGCAACAATTTGCAAATCAACCCAAGGTTTAATTTCTTCTTTCACTTCTAGCATGGCTTTTAATGCTGTGAGTGATGCATCAGAAACATCCACATGGGTTCTAACATGTTGAATACCATTAGCAATTTGCCATTGAAGCGTTTGCCATGCGCGTTGTTTAACATCATCATGAGTTAACAGCGCTTTTCTTTCAGCCCAACGCTCAATACCTTCAAATAACGTTCCCGATTGATTCCAATTCGGTTGCCCTGCGGTTTGAGTTGTATCTAAATGAATATGAGGTTCAACAAAAGGAGCGTGAACTAAACCTCCTTGCGCATCTAATGCTTCAGAATGAAAATTATTTTCAGGTTGTGGCTCTATCGTTTCAATTTTATTGTTCTTAAGCGTAATACGCCACAAACCCTCTTTTCCAACTAGACGAGCATGATTAATTTGTTCGATATTCTTACCCAGCATGACTTATCTCCGCTTGTCGAGCTGTACGACGATTTAATATTGGATTTAACACAGCATAACTAATTGCACCGCCTAATACTGCATTAACAGGTACGATGCCAGGTAACCAGTGCCCTGCCATAATACCAATTGCAACTGCCAGTAACGCTACCCAGTTAACCGATTGCATTGTGGCAGCATTAAAGGTGTTATAGCGTGCTTTGTTCATCAGATAATCTGCAATAATAACGCCACCAACAGGTGGGATCGCAGCAGATAAAAAGGTTAACCAGCCTACAAAGTTATTATAGAGCCATAATGCACACAGTGTACCGACAATGCCATTTATCACTGAAAGCTTTTTACTTGATAAGCCTGTAATATTGGCAAAGCCTAATCCAGAGGCATATAACGCATTATCATTGGTTGTCCAAATATTTAAGCCGAGCACGATAATCGCTGGAAGTAATAATCCTTGCGCAATCATCACATCCGAAATATCTGCCATTCCCAGTGAGGCGGCACCAGCAGCGCCAAAGACAAACATCAATGTATTGCCTAAGAAGAAGGCAATAATTGCGACTACCACTGCGACTTTAGGGTTTCGTCCAAAGCGAACAAAGTCAGCCGTAAGCGTTCCCGCACTAATAAACGATCCGACTACCATCGCCAGCGCTAAATTAAAATCTAATGACTGAGCGGGTTTAACGTCCATTAATGTTGAAAGCCCGCCCATATCATGTATAGCAAGATAAACGGAGTAACTGCCAAGGATAGCGATAGCGGGAACAGCAATGATAGAGAGAATGGTGAGAGCAGAAATGCCGAAGAATACAGTGATGGTCATTAAAATGCCGGAAACGGCGATAAGGAGATTAATATCAATACCAGTGGCTTTTCCTACCGGAATGGCAAACATTGCCACACCCACACCAAACCAACCAACCTGAGTACCACCGAGTAAAAATGAGGGAAGCCAAGAACCTTTAATACCGAAAGAGTAACGCGCGAGAAGATGAGTAGTAAGACCTGTTTTTGAACCAATAAAACCAAGAAATGCGGTGTAGATACCAAGAAGAAGATTACCAATAAGAACTGCGAGGAAGAAATCATTAAAGGAAAGACCAGTACCAAGAGCGCCGCCAGTCCACATACTGGCTGAAAAAAACGTTAATCCCAACATCACAAAGGTTAACGCCAATCCACCCTTTCTTGCGGATATGGGCACAGGGCCCTGACTATAATTGTTGTCCTGAGACACTTTAACCCCCTATTAATTTCACCAGGCCAAAAAAATCTGACGAATTCTATCGACATAAAAATATTATGCAAACGTTTTCGTTGTCTGTTTATTATAATTAATGGAAAGCTTTATTTAAGGAGAGTTGACATCCCTCACAAAAATAGGAGAAAAATCGTTGTATTGCTTGAATTTACCTGATTATTTTGAGTGAACTTTATTAAGACATTTTATTTAGAAATATTTATGTAAATTTAAATATCTGTATTTCCTTTATTTTACACAAGTGATTATCAAATTATTTTTATATAAAAATAAATTTTTTAAAAAATCTTATGTCACAAAATAAAAAAGGTGTCGATTTAGCATTTTGACGAGATGGCTTTCTATGACATAAGAATATTTATGCAACAAAAATATGTAATAAAAGAATTGGCGCTGAGGTAAAGCCTAATAATACTCATCATTCAAGTACTCCTCATTCAAATACTCGTCATGTAAACAATCAATTAACAACCCTCTCTCATCCTCAAGCTTAGCAAGATTAAGTACGACAATAGCCTCTTTCCCCATAGTGAAAGATGAATAAATAATTATTTTTTTATCATATTTATTTACTTCTATCTTTTTTTTAGTAATCTATGAGAACTAATAAAACATAGAATAATTTACTTGGGAAACATAACATGAATCGTCGGTCATTTTTAACTTCATCAAGCTTAGTGATTGGTGGTCTTTCATTAAGTTCATTTGTTAGCTCTGCTTATGCCAATGAAACACTAAAAAATAAATTGGTTTTTAATGCAGAAAATCCGTTACTGCTAAATTTTAATGAAAATTCACTTGGTATGTCGCAAAAAGCGAAACAAGCAATTATTGATGCTTTACCCAATGCTTTTAGATATCCCGACGATGCACGTAGCGCATTAATTAGCGAGCTGGGTAACGAATTTAAACTTTCAGATAAACATATTACTTTGGGAAATGGCTCATCTGAGACAATTCAAGCAGCAGTTCAATATGTCGCCAATAAAGGTCAAAAAGAAGGTAAAGCCGTTCAGCTTGTTGTGCCTGATCCTACTTTTAATTATGCCGAGCTTTATGCAGAACCTTTAGGTGTAAAAATCGTTAAAGTGCCCGTTGATAATACTCTAGCTTTCGATTTAGTAACCATGCAGAAAAAAGCGCAAGAATTTGATGGCATCAGCATGGTGTATTTATGTAATCCTAATAATCCAACCGCGATGTTAACGCCAACTGCTGCTTTAACGAGCTGGGTAAAATCAGCAAAAGAGAATGTCTTTTTTATTATTGATGAAGCTTATGCCGAGTTTGTTTCAACGCCTGAATTTACCAGTGCTATTGCATTAGTCGAAGCGGGCTATAAAAACCTGATTGTGGCTCGTACTTTCTCTAAAATTTATGCTTTAGCTGGGCTACGTGTCGGTTATGGTGTTGCTGTACCTGAAGTTATTGCCGATGTTGATGTGTTTGTTTCTATTGATAATACCAACACTGCGGGTGCGGTAGCTGCATTAGCTTCATTAAAAGATAAAGCCTATGTGGAATATAGCCGCAAATCGATTGATGTTTCTCGCCAGATGGTAATTGATGTCTTAAAAGAACTAAATATTGAATATGCACCTTCTCATGCAAACTTTATATTCCATAAAGTAAAAGGCGATGTAAAAACCTATCAAAATAGAATGAAAGACGCGAACATTATGGTTGGTCGTGAATTTCCACCCGCTTTGGGCTGGAGTCGTTTAACGTTAGGGACACCAGAAGAGATGAGCTATTTTGTTTCTACATTAAAAGCCTTTAGAGCTAAAGGTTGGATTTAATCTGATAATAAGATTGCTATAAAATAGGATCTGCGTTGTAAAATAAAGGGAGCATTTCTGTTCCCTTTATTATTTAAAGATATTCTAATGTGAACACAACTTCACTATTTGCACTTCCACTCGTTACCAATTCATTAATAGCCTGATAGTAAGCATAAAAATCAAGTGTGATAGTATTATTCATATCAGTTGGGTACATGATGCTTCCTTTACCGGGCAACACTTTACTTTTATTTTTATCTAAAATGGCAATACCGACATTAGTTGCAGCATTATTTCCCACCAGTTTAAACAAACTATTATCAGTGCCATTGACATCACCATTAAATGTCACCTTAACGCCTTTCGTTACCACACTACAATCCGTTAGATTAAGTGTAAATTTAATAGGATCTGTCATATTATTTTGTTTAAAATCTTTCGTTGCCCATTTACCTAAATCAACAAATTTATTTATTGAATCAGGACTAACTCTACAAGTATTCGCAACAATATTCGCCTTGATAATAATATTGACGTTCGCTAATTCTGCATTTGCATTTTTAATGATAAAAGTAAAAGCAATAAAGAGTAAGGATATCCATAACAACATAACTTGTGCTATTTTTTTATAGAAATACGATAACTCATTCATAATGTGAGCCTATAGAGATTAGGGAAAATCAACGCGCAAAAAACCACTTGAAGTTACTGAGCCTTCATTTGGTGTGTTCCCATCAGTACTGACAGGATAAACACTAATAGTGACATTAGCATCAGAGTTTCCATTAAGTTTAAATGGAATAAAACTTGATATATTATTTGGTGTTAATTCTGCTCCAGATGAACTCGCAACAACAAATCCAACACTTTTATTATTAGAGACAATAGCATTGCCTTTAACGGAATCAGCTTGTAGTCGCATAGTTAAATCTGCGCTTGCATCCATATTGTCACATTTAATACTTAAGTTACGAGAAATTGAACTAACACCTTCCGCTTTTTTACCTGCTTCTTTAAAACCTGAAGCCGGTATATTATCAAAATCAATATTAACCACTTGACCAGAATTAATAGTACAAGATTGAGGTACGGTCATTGACAGGTTTAAATATAATTTGGAAATAACAACTTGTTTAGTTGAACAATTTTGTGGTTGACAAAAACCAAACTCACCAACAAAAATATTATTTACATACGTTCCACTAATTATTGCTTTATCAATTCTTATTCTGGTTTGATATTTCCTTGTTGCGACTACGGTTTCTTCGCCATCAGTATAGCTTCGAACACCACAAACATTATCTAATGTTGAAACATTATAAGGCACGTATAGTGTTCTACAATTATTTACAACACTCAATGCAACAGAAATATAGTCATCTATTTTTGAGTAGTTCCAACTTCCACTACTTGTATTAGACGAAGGTATATTTCCATTTAAATACGTTGCCCATGTTTGAGCTTGTCCGCTATTCCATTTTAGCCTCGCTAAATTAGTTAAAATAATTTCAGAAGCATCTTTGGTCATACCAATTCTATTTTCAGATGTTGACAATTGCCCACTTAAGGTTGAATATTCACTGACATTACAACCACTCACACAAGAAACGGCAAATGCACTATTTGACGTAATTGCAATTACTGCAAATAATAATACTCTAATCATAATAGACTCACTAAGTTGCTATTTGTAATGTTGGCAAGTTGAAGATATAAAATAGATCCCTTTTTCTTTAGATGATGTCTCGTCAATTTTATAATTAAATAAACATTGCTTATCTTCTGTTTGTCCCCATTTTGCTTTTAATTTACCAACTGGCGCTAACCCAGAAATAAACACACGACCATCATCACCTACAATTCCACTAGCAGAACGCGCTTCATCGACAACGATCGCTCCAAATGGGATCGCAGAACCACCCTGTTTTGTTAGAGTTACCATTGCTCGATAGCCGATATTTGTTTTAAATTCAGCTTGCACCAATGCGCCTTTTGTAGGAACAACATTTAGAATCGAATTTTCTAATTCAACATTCTCACCTAATGAATTTACATCTAATGAAACCCGATTATTTTTATAAGTGGAGGCATAAGGTAAAACGGCATACCCTTGGTTATTCGTAAGTACTCCGTTTGCATTATCCACTTTTATATTATTTGCATTATTAGCCTTGATAAGAATATTTGTATCACCTAAAGGTTGGCTTAATGTAATACCACCAGAGTGAGCAACAATACCACCATTTAAACTATAATTTAATTCATGCCAATCATTACTATAATTATAGCCCGTTCCAACATTAGCATATTTTCCTTTATAATTACCGTAAACCATTCCAGAATATCCTCCACCATTGTGAGCATATCCTTGTTGAATATTATAATTTAAATTATTGTCTTCAAGTAGTGTTCCCGTTAAACCTGCTTGTTGTATTAATACATTATCATTACTTCTATTCATTGAATAAACGGCATACATGCTGTTCTTATTAGATTTTAAATCATTAACCTTATAGGAATTAAACAGATCATCAATAGGAATGGAAATATTGAAGGCAATATTTTTATTGTCTTCACTCATACCGGGAGATTTTATTTTGGATAAACTAAGATTATAGTTAATCCTTTTAATATCTCCACTATATCCAATTTGCCATAACTGTTCAGTTTCAGACGTTCTCCAATAATTTTGGTAAGAACCTAAAATATATAAAGAGCTATTATTAGTTATTTTTTGACTAATATTAATTTGAAAACGCCCTTTTTTAGAATAGTTTAAATCATGGTAATCAGAGAGTTGATCCTTACCTTCAAATAACCCATCGGGGTGTCTTATCTCATACCCTTTCATTCTTTTATAGCTAACTTCATTTAGCGTATAATAGCCTTGAGTTGAATATCGATACCCCATGATCTGGAAATTAGTGCCAATCTCATTTATTGACTTGGCATAGAGTAATCGAACAGATTGCCCTTTCTTATGTTCTTCATTAGGTAATATACTATTTGCTTGTATAAGATCTGCAGAGATTGCCCCTAGGTTTCCTAAATTCCCGCCCAGTCCAATAGCATATGATTGATAATTATTTGAGAACTGACTACCACCATAAAGAGTTGTATTATAAGGCAAACCATAAATTAAACTAAATTGGCCAAAATTAGGCTTATCTTGGTTGCCTGAACCGCTTCTAAATTCACCCGCGATAAGCTCATATTTTAATCGACCTTCTCTTTGTAAAATAGGCACATTGGAATATGGCACAACAAATTGGGTGATCTTCCCATTATTTTCTTCAACTGTAACATCTAAATTACCGCTACTTGAAGTTGCATAAAGGTCTTTTATTTCAAAAGCGCCAGGTGGCACAGAAATCTGATAAATCACAAAGCCATTTTGTTTCACAGTCACAATGGCATTGCTATTTGCAATTCCCTTAATTGTCGGAGCAAATCCACGCATGCTATCAGGTAGCATATTATCATCAGATTCTAATTTAGCGCCTCTAAAACCAAGGCTATCAAAGATAGAACCATTAGAAAATGAATCACCTACCGTCAAATCGGCCTTTAATGAAATAATCGGCTTTTGTGCATATGTTCTAATATTACGCCATTTATTTTGATCGTTTTGTCCTCTAGAATAAATCCAAGAGCTTTCATTCCTAAAACGCCATGATCCTATATTAATACCAGGTGTTAAATTTAAAAAATAATTGTTATTATTTGAGCCATCTTTATCATTTTTATTATTTCTACCAGTAAAATTATAATTTAACAAAATAGCATTTATTCCATTATCCCATTTTTCTGGTGGGATATAACCACGAATATTATTTTTAAACATTATTTGTGGAATACTTAAAAATAATTTTTGACGTTCAAAATCAAAACGAACACTAGATTTTTCTATTTCACTTAAGAGATCGATGCAAGCATTATTTATATCTTCTTTTTTATGAATAAGATTTACACCAAATGCTGTTAAATCATCAGCTTTTAAACAAGGTAATAGCCCTGTATCATCTGAAGCACCTTCACTTTCATAAAAAAGAATGTTTTTTGTAGAGACATATTCATTATTAATATATATTTCTACTGAATAAGTTCCTTCTGGCTGTCCTTGCCCTTTATCAAATCTTGATAAATCAGCAACCTCACCCTCTACACTAGAAATTAAGCTAGGATTAAAAAAACTATCTGCATAAGAAAAACTTGAATATACTGACCCTAATATAATATAAATATTAAAGATTATAGTTCTAGATTTCAGCATAAGAAAAACCTTATATTGTCATATTTAACTGATTTATTTTGCAATTGTTTTTATTATTACTGGAGTACTTGCGCCATAATCATTCATTGTTTGATAAGAAATTTTATTATGATTCTGATTATTAATTCTTACGTTGACCGTTTCCATAGGAGGAACCATTATGCTGCTTAATTTTTCATCACCTAAGTGTAAATTCACTAAAGTCACGTAATAAGGTGATGGATTTTTAATTGCCATATCATGCCCAGAGAATTTAAACTCTAAGCTATTAGGGATATCATCTAAATTAAATTGTAAACCATCAGGTCTTACAAATATTTTTATTCTGGATAACACTGCCAATTGAAGTACATTTTTATCTTTAATTTGCTCTCTTTCAATTTCAGGTATTGACTTTGTATTTAACCAAAATAAGCTTTCTCTATCTTTTGGGAGTTCTTTTCCCGCATAGATTATTCTTAATGTATTTTCACTATTAGGCTTACTAACAAAAAGAGGAGGTGTAATGATAAAATCATTACTCTTTTTATCATCGCTATTATCAACCCACGATTGAATTAAAAAACGTAATTTATTATCTGTATTACTAAGAGTAATTGATGTTTGCTTAGCCTCTAATGGATAAATAATTCTAGTGGCCGCTAATGCAACACCTCCCGCATAAGATAAAGATGAATAGCAAAAAATAAAAAATAAAACAATATAGTTTCTATATGCTAAATACATATTAACCTCTAGTGATAGACCTAATTAGTTATAATTTAAAACAAACCAAACGACAGCATCTGCCTTGCCGCCTTTAACATGTTCTTCCGTCGCTAAATAACTTGCTTTAAATTTTAATCTTGATTCATTTTCTTCAAAAAATTTATATTCGCCAACAACGTTAGGTTTTATAATTTCATTTTCATCATCGAATAATGCAATACCAACACCAGAAGCTGAGTTTATCTGCTCTGTGATATTGAATAATCTTTTATCCTTGCTATTTTCATTTCCTAAAATAATCAAACTAACTTTATCACTTATATTTTTATTACAATCAGTCAATTTAATAAAAAAAGGTATTTGAATAGAACGGCTTCCTACCTCATGAAATTTATTACTACTTACAACACCCAAATCGATGGTTTGGTTTTCACTTTCAGTTGATACAACACATGCAGGCTCTACAATTCCACCCCTAATATAAAAAATCCCATCTTCAATAAATTTTTTATTCACGCCATAAGCTTGAGAGTAGAAAGAGGTAAAAAAAGATAGGACAATAAAATATATAAAACTATATTTCATATTTTCCTCGATATAGAGGTATGGCTTATTCAAACCATACCTCTAAATAGCTAATAAGAATTAGTCGTATTGCATTTTGAAAGTGACGTTAGCATCAGCATGACCTGGAGTAACAGTGTCTAATGTTGATTTATAACGTGCGACGAAATCTAAAGTATTAGCTCCATTAATAAGTTGTTTCGCTGTAGAAAAAACAGAACCGTCTGGTGTTAAGACTTTTCCTGTATGGTCAATTAGCTCAATACCAACACCCGTTGCTGCACCTGAACCACCTGTAGTGATATTACTAACCGCTAATATTGTCTTATCATTAGCGTCGCTAACACCAGAAAATGATGCTGATGCGTTTTTTGCTACTGTCGTATCACAGTCTGCTAAATCAATAGAGAAATTAGTATCCCCAACTGTTTTACCTACAACATCAAACTGTGCAGTTCTATATTGGCCAATATTAATTGTTTGGTTCATTGATTTAGCACTAACAGCGCAAGCTGCATTCACAATTTGACCAGTGAAATTAATTTTACCACCATTAACCACTGTCGCAGCTGTTGCTAAACTACTAGCAGATAAAATAGACACTGCTAATACAGTTTTAATTAGCATATTTTTTTTAAACATTTACTTTTCCTTTTTTATA
This sequence comes from Ardaris minthe, assembly GCA_018244935.1. Taxonomy (NCBI): domain Eukaryota; kingdom Metazoa; phylum Arthropoda; class Insecta; order Lepidoptera; family Hesperiidae; genus Ardaris; species Ardaris minthe. Next base: position 32,537 of record DWTR01000001.1, on the reverse strand, counting down.
TTACAGGTATACAACGGTTTCACTTAAAATCCGAAGAATAGAAATAGCGTTGATTACTAATTGATTAGTATCTTATACTTAATAAGCATTATTTTAATTAACAGCATTAATCAAAAATATTTATATAAAATTAGCAGTGTATAATTTTGGTGCAAGTAAAACATTATTGTCAATGAGGACAATTTTCTAAAAAAGGGAAATTATGATCAGTTTCATACTTTATTTTATATTTTAATGTAATAATTCGTTTCGAAACCTTTTCAAAAAACTCGCTAATTGAAACATCAAATATACTCAATACATAAATTAATATATCAATTGGTGCTTTATTTAGTCCTCTTTCATAACGAGATATTTGTTGTTGCGAGATATTTATTCTTTTTCCTAATTCAGAACCTGTCATTGAATTACGTTGTCTTAGTAAAGAAAGTTCATAGCCAATAGAATATTGGAGCATCTTTCTTTCACTTATATAATCATAGTTTAATGAAAAAATATTTATATCCAAAACTTTCTTCCTCAAATTTATTTTTAATTAATTTACGTGACAGGATTAATAAAATCAAATATCCATAATTATCTGACATATTAATCAATCAATAATTAAACACTTATAAAGTGTAAATAAATATATAAAATTCTGCTGAAGTGCTGACGTTTATATATTGTCATTTTTTGATAGTCGTTTTAAGTCAATATAAAATTCTGTTACCATACCATGTACTGTCTAAAAAAAACATAAAATGCTAAAGGTAACAGTGATTAAATATGAAGATTTACTCGTTCAGCATGTTGCTACTTAGCGAAGTAAAATATGAAGAAAGGTGTGGTGATTACTGTTTAGTCTGTTATTACTTTTTTGAAGTCGGTCACTATAAAAATATTCTTTATATCTGACTAGTGATTATTGGATTTAAATGAGATTTATTTAATAAAAATCAATTCATTTACACATACTGGTTAAAAATAAGACAATTCAGTGGGTGCAAAAATAAAAAAAATCTGAATAAATGTACTACACCCCAAAAGTTGAACATCAACTTTGGGGTGTTTTTGTATATCGTTATTTATTACTGCTCTTGCAGTTCTAACTCGGCAATAACGGGCAAATGATCACTGGCATCTGACCATTTAAATGTCGCTGAATCTTGAGGGATTGTCATATTTTTGATATCCCAAACTTGTCCTTTAAACGTAAAGATATGGTCAATATCTATGGCTGGATTAATTGCTGGCCATGTCCGCTTATCACTATTTGGTTTTTCAACCGGGTTCCAAAAATAGTTAATTTCTTGGATTGGCTGCTCATTGGCGGTAGAGTTAAAATCACCAGCCAATATTTTTATTGATGTTGAAATATTATCAAAGCCAGTCTCTGTATCACCAATTGCAGCATCTAAAATATGTCTTACTTGACCAATACGAATAGTGGGATCTTTTTGCCAATCAAGGTGTGTTCCCATAATAATAATAGGAGAATCAAATCCTGGCTTCGTAATTTGTGATAACAAAACAATACGTTGCTCTGCATTACCTGAAGGGAGATTAACGACCTGTGATTTATCAATTTTATATTTTGATAAAATACCAACGCCATATTGCCCACCATCAAAATCAAGCGCTTTACCAAAAGCAAACTGCATATTATTGGCTTTTGCCAACGTTTCAAGCTGGTTAATATTTTTACTACGTGCTGTTTTATTATCGACTTCAGTGACAACAATGACATCAGCATCGATATTTTTGATTGCTTGATTAAGCTTGTCAAAATTAGTGACATCTGCTGAAACTTCATTTTTACCGATATTATAAGTAGCTACTTTCAGTGTCGGTTTATTACTTTGGTACACCTTATTGGGTGTACCGCCTGATTGTACAGCAAGGATTTCTGAGCCAGTGGTATTTGCTACTGCAATTGATGACAGTAATACACCGGTGCTAACTAAGATAGATATTGTGCTTTTTTTCATAATTTCCCCGAAAAATAAACAAAATGCCGATGAATGGTCAACAATAAACTATCACACTGAAAATATGACACAGTGACACAAACCACAAAGTTATTTCGTGATACAAAAAATCAACCCAATAGTGCTATAAAAGAGTATCCGCTTTATTAAACTTTCAAATAATATGTCATCACGTTATAAATACTTAATGTTGTTTTTAATTTATTATTAAAAATAAAGAAATATAATAGCATTCACTATTTTTATTACTTTAATATACTAAAAATTAACATCATCAAGTTAATTACGTAGTATTACTTGGATTGAGATTTATTTTTGTGAATTTTGCCTTAATAATAAAAATCAACACATTGATAATCAGCGTGTTGCTTGCCATAACACCGATTATAAACTAATAATATAGTTTCAATTTCAAGATAATAAACAAGTTTCATTATCTCTACCATTGAATAAATAAGATTTTTTTTATACTTTTCTGAAACGTGGCTAAGTTGCAATATTCAACAAACAAGGATAGTAATATTTAATGAAGATTTTGCCATGATAGAAAAAAGAGAATAAATTAAATTTACCAGAGAAGCCCGATATTATCGAAGATCCGTTAAAGAAAAAGTAACAATAAATGTCCAATATTCTCGCTATAAAAAGTAAGAAGCCCGCTTGAATTTATTCAAACAGGCTTCTTATCTTCTTCACACTATTTGATTACATTAAAGCGGATCCACTTTTAAGCAAGAGACTGCATGGCGGAAGCTTCCTTCTAATAAAGGACGTGTTTTGGCACATTCTTCATCTGCCAGCGGGCAACGTGTACGGAATATACACCCTGATGGCGGATTAATCGGAGAAGGTAATTCTCCTTCTAATAAATCAATATGCTTATTGCGCTCTTTATCAGGATCAGGAATAGGCACTGCTGACATCAACGCTTTAGTATAAGGGTGTAATGGATGATGATAGACTTCATCATACGTTCCTAACTCCACTGCATGCCCTAAATACATTACCAATACACGATCTGAAATATGTTTCACCACGGCCAGATCGTGAGCAATAAAGATTAAAGATAATCCCATCTCCTTTTGAATATCTTTCAGCAAGTTAACCACTTGAGCCTGAATTGATACGTCTAATGCTGAAACGGGTTCGTCACAAATCACTAATTTAGGTTCTAGAATTAACGCGCGAGCAATACCGATACGTTGACATTGTCCACCTGAGAATTCGTGTGGGTAACGGTTGATTAAGTTTGGCAATAATCCGACTCGCATCATCATTGCTTTAACTTTTTCAACTACCTGCGCCTGTTTCATTTTAGGGTGATAGGTTTTTAGCGGTTCAGCAATAATATCGCCAATCGTCATTCTTGGGTTTAAAGAAGCCAGCGGATCTTGGAAAATCATCTGGATATCTTGGCGAATATCGCGCCATTGCTTATTCCCCATTCCCAGTAAATCATTACCTAACCAAGTGACTGTACCCCCAGAGGCTTTGACTAACCCGATAATGGCGCGAGCAAATGTCGATTTACCACAACCAGATTCACCAACAACCCCTAATGTTTCACCTTCATATAAACGCAATGTGACACCATCAACGGCTTTGAGGCTTTTTTTAGCTTGCCAGAACCACTGTTTATTATCTTGAACATCGAAATAAACTTTTAAGTCATTCACTTCTAGAATAACTTTTCTATCTTGTAATGTGGCTTGCGTCATACCAATTCCTCCACCGCTTTAAAACAGGCACGTAATCGCCCTTGTGCAAATTGCTCCAATTGAGGTTCACTCGTTAAGCATTGCTCTGTTGCATACTGGCAACGAGGTTGGAATGGGCAGCCTTTTGGTAAACGTAATAAATTAGGCGGATTTCCCGGAATGGTTGCTAGTCGTTCGTCTTCACCGTCTAAGCGAGGAACAGCCTGTAGTAATCCGATAGAGTATGGATGTGATGGTTGATAGAAGATATCACGCGCTTTACCGTACTCCATGGTACGCCCTGCGTACATTACCAATACTTTATCGCAAATACCCGCAACAACCCCCAAGTCATGGGTGATCATAATAATTGCAGTGTTTAAATCATTCTTAAGCTCATTGAGTAAGGTCATGATTTGTGCTTGAACTGTCACATCAAGTGCGGTTGTCGGTTCATCAGCAATTAAAAGTTTTGGTTTACAAAGCAATGCCATAGCAATCATTACACGTTGGCGCATACCGCCTGAAAACTCATGAGGATACATACTCATTCGTTTATGGGCTTCTGGCATTTTTACCGCATCTAACATGCGTACTGATTCTGCATAAGCATCATTTTTGCTCATGCCTTTATGCAACATTAATACTTCAATAAGCTGTGAACCGACTTTCATATACGGATTTAATGAAGTCATTGGATCTTGAAATATCATAGATATTTCTTCAGCACGCATTTTATTTAATTCGCTTTGGCGAAGATTTAAGATCTCACGACCACTAAAGTTTGCACTACCCGCTGTGCGACCATTCTTCGCTAATAATCCCATTAATGCGAATGCCGTTTGGGATTTACCGGAGCCAGACTCACCGACGATCCCTAGGGTTTCACCAGCGGCTAATTCAAAGTTGAGTTTATTAACTGCAGTTACATCACCATCCGGTGTACCGAAAGTCACACAGAGATCTTTAACACTTAATAACGACTTGTTTGTTGTATTTGTCATTTTGTTCTCCTTAGCGATCTTTCGGGTCTAATGCGTCACGTAAGCCGTCACCGATAAAGTTAAAGCAAAACAGTGTGACAACTAAGAACGAAGCCGGGAAAAGTAACAACCAAGGAGAAACTTCCATTGAGTTTGCACCATCACTTAATAGCGCTCCCCAACTACTTAATGGCTCTTGCGTTCCTAAACCTAAGAAGCTTAAGAAGGATTCAAATAAAATCATACTAGGGACTAATAAAGAGGCATAAACCACAACGACACCCAGTACGTTAGGTACGATATGTCTTAACACGATATTGCGTGATGACACACCACAAACTAATGCAGCTTCAATAAACTCTTTACGTTTTAGACTTAAGGTTTGTCCTCTTACAATACGCGCCATATCAAGCCAAGATACCATCCCGATCGCAACGAAAATCAGTAAGATATTTTGACCAAAGAATGTCACCAATAAGATAACAAAGAACATAAATGGAAATGAGTTTAAGATTTCTAGTAAACGCATCATCACAGAGTCAACACGTCCACCGATATAGCCCGCCATTGCGCCATACAGCGTACCAACAATAACAGCAACAAAGGCAGCCGCGATACCGACCATTAATGAAATACGTCCACCAATCGCAACACGGACTAATAAGTCACGCCCAGAGGAGTCTGTGCCAAAATAGTGAGAAGAGGCAAAATCAGGTGCCATTGACATCATTTCCCAGTCGGTATCGTCATAAACAAAAGGCGATAACATTGGGGCAAAAATAACAAATAATAAAATAAAGAAAAGTAATACAAGGCTCGTGATGGCCGCTTTATTGTGCATAAAACGACGACGAGCGTCTTGCCATAAACTACGGCCTTCAATATCTAGCTGCTCCGAGAAATTCCCCAGAGCTTCGCTGTTTTCCTTCAGTGATAACATAACGCGCTCCAGTATCTATTAATAACGAATTTTCGGGTCAATAACGGCATATAAAATATCGACAATCGCATTAAAGAAAATCGTTAATGCACCGACGATAATGGTTAAACTTAATACCAATGAGTAATCTCGGTTTAAAGCACCATTAACGAATAATTGTCCGATACCCGGCAATCCAAAGATGGTTTCAATAACCATGGAGCCAGTAATAATACCGACGAATGCAGGTCCCATATAAGAAATAACAGGTAGTAGCGCAGGTTTTAAAGCATGACGCAGTACAATTCTTTTCATCGGCAAGCCTTTCGCTTTTGCCGTTCTGATAAAGTTTGAGTGTAATACTTCAATCATAGAACTACGGGTAATACGCGAGATACTGGCAATATAAGAAAGCGACAGTGCAATCATTGGTAACAGCATATATTGCACTGCACCACCATTCCAGCCCCCTGCCGGTAACCACCTTAAGGTAATAGCAAAAATAAGTACCAACAGCGGTGCGACAACGAAACTCGGTATTACAACTCCCGTCATGGCAAAGGTCATGACGGTATAATCCCATTTGGTATTTTGATTCAGTGCGGCTATCACGCCTGCCCCCACACCTAAAATCACGGCAAAAATAAATGCCGACAACCCTAATTTAGCTGAAACAGGGAATGCTTTACCGACTAAGGTGTTTACACTGTAGTCTTTATATTTAAAAGAAGGTCCTAAATCCCCTTTCGACAATTGAATTAAATAATCGAAGTATTGTTTATAAATGGGATCGTTTAAGTGATATTTCGCTTCAATATTTGCCATAACCTCTGGTGGAAGTTTCCTTTCCCCTGTAAAAGGGCTACCAGGTGCTAAGCGCATCATAAAAAACGAAATCGTTATTAGAATAAATAGAGTCGGTATCGCTTCTAAAAAGCGACGAAAAATAAATTTGAGCATTGCCCGTTCCTATAACACAAACCTATTCAGGCGTGACGATAAAAAGACCTTGCCTTAAAAAAGACAAGGTCTCGCCCGATTACTTAGCAATAATGTACAAGTCTTTAGTATGTAAATTATCTAATGGATCTTTACCTGAATAACCACCCACATAAGGTTTAACTAAACGGGTGTTTACATAGTAGTAAAGTGGAACAATGGCCGAATCTTTATCTAATACGCCTTCAGCTTTTTGATAAATAGCGGCACGTTCGTCATCAGATTTCACACGTAAAGATTCTTTGATCAATGCGTCAAACTCTGTGTTTTTATAGTGAACAGTATTATTACTGCTGTAAGACAGCATCATGTTCAGGAATGAAGAAGGTTCGTTATAATCTGCACACCAACCCGCACGCGCAACATCATAAGTTCCTTGGTGACGTGTATCTAAGAACGTTTTCCACTCTTGGTTTTCAAGAGAGACATCGGCACCTAGGTTTTTCTTCCAAATTGAAGAAGCAGCAATTGCTACTTTTTTATGAAGATCAGAAGTATTGTACAGCAGTTTAAATTTCAGTGGATTTGCTTTGTTATAGCCCGCCTCTTCTAACAATTGACGTGCTTTCTCATTACGCTGTTCTTGTGTCCAAGTCGCAAACCATTCTGGTTTGCTCTCTTTAATTCCATCTGTAAATGGAGGAGTAAAGCCGTAAGCAGGAATATCACCTTGGTTTTTTACTTTATAAGTGATGATATCTCTGTCCATTGACAGTTTCAGCGCTTCACGAACACGAGGATCGTTAAACGGTGCTTTTTCATTATTAATTTCATAATAATAAGTACATAAATATGGGCTTATACGCAATTCATCTGGGATCTCTTTTTTCAGTTTTTGGAAAAGTTCGATCGGTAAATTGCTATATGTCATATCAATTTCACCCGCACGATAGCGGTTTACGTCAGTGACTTCAGATGAGATAGGTAAGAAGGTGACTTTATCAATAACAGTACTTTTGTTATCCCAATACGTTGGGCTACGTTCTAAAACAATACGTTCGTTGACTGTCCAGTCTTTTAAATTATAAGCGCCGTTACCGACGAAGTTAGCAGGTTGTGTCCATTTTTCACCAAATTTTTCAATTACTTTTTGGTTAACGGGTGACATGGAGGAGTGAGCTAATAATTTTGGTAAATAAGGCACTGCTTCGGATAAAGTGATTTCTAATGTGTTGTTATCTAATGCCTTAACACCTAATTCTGTGGCTTTTTTCTTACCTGCAATAATATCGTCAATATTTACAATATGTGCATATTGCAGATAGCTTTCATAAGGAGATGCAGTATTAGGATCCGCTAAACGTTGCCAGCTATAAACGAAATCTTGTGCTGTAACAGGGTCACCATTTGACCATTTAGCGCCTTCACGAATTTTGAATGTCCAAACAGTAAAATCTTTATTTTCCCAACTAGTTGCAGAGCCAGGTAAAATTTCACCATCTGGGCCAACAATAGTCACGCCTTCAAAAAGATCACGCGCTAATGCAGATTCAGGTACACCTTCGATTTTATGCGGATCAAGTGATTGTGGTTCAGAGCCATTATTACGGACAAGCTCTTGTTTTTCAGCTAATTTTACCCCGTCTGGAACAACAGCAGCATTAGCTGTTAATGCTGACAATCCAAAGATTGCGCTTATTGCAATCGCCAACGCACTCTTTTTAGTTAAATTACTCATCTTATAAAATACTCCCAGTTAGTAAGCTGGTTGTTAGACAACCATTCTGTGATGTTCAGTTGTGTTTTAGAACGGTTTACACAACTTATTGTTTTTACAAAAAAAATAAATCAATCTTGTTTATTTGTTATCAGTGCTTATTGCCTGATAGCATTATAATTTTTTTATGCCGCTAGCTTTTTTGTGTAGCTTTTTATTGGTTAACTACTTTCTAAGTAACTTTTAATAATTTAAATCGCACATAACTATAGAATATCGATAATTTACCAGTTTTAGTTATCTGCCTTTATAAAATAGCGCTTTAAGTCCGTATAATCAAAGGGGTCTTTGCCTATAAATCCGCCTACTTTTGGACTAACTAATCTAACACTGACACGATAATAGACAGGTACTATCGCTGAATCCTTGTCTAGCAAGGCTTCAGCACGCTGATAGAGTTGATGGCGCGCCACTTTATCAACGGCCATTGAGGCATTATTTAATGCATCATCGTAGTCATTATTTTCATAAAAAACGGTATTGAGACTACTTGTAGAAAGAAACGAGTTTAAAAACGAGGTAGGTTCATTGTAATCTGCGCACCACGTTGCTCTCGCGACTTGGTAATTTCCTTGGTTACGGCTTTCTAATGCCGTTTTCCATTCTTGGTTTTGCAACGTCACATTTGCACCAATACTTTTTTTCCACATTGATGCGGCCGCTATTGCCTGCTGTTTATTTTGATCTGAGGTATTGTAGAGCAACGTAAAAGTCAGAGGATTTTGACTATCAAACCCCGCTTCTTTTAATAATTCACGCGCCCTTTCATTACGTTGCTGTTGTGTCCAATAAGCCCATTTTGGTGGTTTAAAATTACCGTTGCCAATAAAAGACGGAGTAAAAGAATAAGCGGGTATTTGCCCTTGCCCCATTATTTTTTCAGCAATGACTTCTCTATCAAGCGTTAGTTTCACAGCTTCTCGAACACGAGGATCATCAAAAGGGGCTTTTTTATTATTTAATTCATAATAGAAAGTGCATAAGTACGGTGTGACATGTAAATTCTCTGGCTGCTCTTGTTTCATTTTTTTATACAGAACAGGCGGAATAGCGCTATTAGTGATATCTATTTCACCGCTACGATAGCGATTTATATCACTGGTTTCTGAACTAATTGGTAAAAATGTGGCTTGTTCAATAATGGTGTTTTTATTATCCCAATAAAGTGGATTTCGTTTTAAAGTCACCTTTTCATTCACGACCCAATTTTCAATAACATAAGCGCCATTACCGACAAAATTTTCAGGACGAGTCCAATTCACGCCATATTTTTCAACAATCTCTTTTTTAACTGGCTTTAACGGAGTGTGACTGACCATATCGACTAAATAAGGAATTGGCTTGGTTAAATTGACTTGCAAAGTGTGCGCGTCTATCGCTTTTACACCTAATGTTTCGGGGGATTTTTTACCGCTAAGAATATCTGCAACATTTTCAACATAAGCATATTCAAGATAACTGGCATAAGGCGAGCCTGTTTTAGGATCGACAACTCGACGCCAGCTATAAACAAAGTCTTCGGCTGTAACGGGTGTGCCATCACTCCACTTTGCGTCTTCTCGCAAATAGAATCTCCACACCTTGTTATCATCAGTTTCCCAGCGTTGTGCAACGCCAGGCATACTTTCACCATTAGGCCCCACATAGGTCAGCCCCTCTAATAAATTTAAAATAATATTTGTTTCTGGTGCGCCTTCTACTTTGTGCGGATCAAGTGATGAAACTTCAGTACCGTTATTAATCACAATATTCTGTTTTGGGGCCAGAATAGCCCCTTCAGGAAGAGTGACGGCATGAGAAAAAAAGGAGGTTAATACAAGTGACATAATACTGAGTGGAAACACTGTTTTTAACGTAACTTTATTTTTCATGGGTACCTCTCCTAATAAACAATAATTTATAGCGGGGTCGCTCAATTAACGATATGTATCGTTGTTAAATTTTGATTGTAATATTTGTGGCTCTCAAACGTTTAAAAATATTAACGAGATAAAAATGATACCAATACTCTTCTTTTTTACACTTATCGTAAATTTTGTCAATTAATGCGGTATTCTTATCACTTAACTTTATTGAGCCACCTAGAGTTCTATCCTGAGAAAATAAAAAATACACATCAAGAGAAGCAAAACAACAAATAAACATTAAATTAACATCATGCAAGTTTTATAGATAGAAAACCTACTTAGCTCACAAAATTAATATATTTAGGATGGATTTTATCCGACTTGCAGAACTTTATGATGCTTTATTTGTAAAAAATTTCTTTTTGAAATTAATTAAAAATAACAATAAATTCATCTTTAGAGTGAATAACAATTCTGGGCTAAAAATATTTATAGATTATTAAATATTCAACTTTATTATTTGTTTTTAAATTTTAATCTACATGTTTAATTGAAATGTTATTAAACAATTTTTTATTTATATTTCTATGTGTTAGATAAAATGTTAGATAAAAAAACCTCTTTAATATACATATCGAATATTAAAGAGGTTTTTAATTTTAAGATGATATCATCAATTCTTTTCAGCTATTTAGCTGATTTTGATTGAAACCATTGTAGCTTATCATTCAGTTTGACAACCTCTCCCACAATAATCAGTGCAGGGCTTTCCATTGTTTCTGCCATTTCTGCCAGTTGGCGTAATTGACCAACAATCACTTTTTGTGTTGTTAACGTCCCCTTTTCAATAATGGCAACGGGCATCGTCGCGCACATGTTTTGGCTAAGTAACATTTGCTGAATATACGGCGCTTTACTTAATCCCATATAAAACACCAAGGTCTGATTATTTTGCGCAATACATTGCCACTGGGCTTCATTTAACCCTTTGCCATGCCCCGTAATAAAACGGACACTTTGCGCATAATCTCGGTGCGTTAAAGGGATCCCCGCATAAGTGGTACAACCTGATGCCGCCGTAATTCCGGGGATCACAGAAAATGGAATATGATGTTCAATCAAAGCTTCTAGCTCTTCACTGCCTCGACCAAAAATAAAGGGATCGCCTCCTTTTAATCTCACCACGCGTTTTCCTGCTGTGGCTTCTTTGATTAAAATTTGATTGATTTCATCTTGAGGAACACAATGAAAACCCGCTTGCTTACCAACATAAATACGTTGTGCGTCTCTGCGGACTAATGCCATAACCTCATCAGATACTAATCTATCGTAAACCACCACATCCGCTTGCTGGCACTGCTGTAAACCTTTAATGGTCATTAGCCCAGCATCACCTGGCCCTGCTCCGACTAAAACAACACTGCCTTTAGGTTGCTGATTTTCAGATAATAGTGTGCTAATGCGTTGCTTAATACCGTCGTCTCTTTGCGCTTCTATTTCAGCTTGTAGTGATTTATCCTCGAAAAATTGCTCCCAGAAATAACGTCTGGCACTCATCGATGAAAAACGCTGTTTTATTTGCTCACGTAACGTTCCAGCGAGTTGTGCTAACGCACCAAGATAATTAGGGAGCAGTTGTTCAATTTTTTCTCGCAAAATACGCGCTAGCACAGGCGCTTTTCCACCCGATGAAATCGCCACTACAATAGGGGAACGATCGATAACAGAAGGCATAATAAAGCTGGCTTGCTCTGGTGAATCAACGACATTGCAAAATATCTGTTTCTCTGTCGCGGATTGAAAAACCTGTTGATTCACTTGCTCGTTATCTGTTGCAGCAATAACAAGCCATTTACCCGATAGATGATCCGCAGTAAACACATCCGTGATGCAGTTTAGTTTTTGCTCAGAATGCCACTGCATAAATTGCCCTGTAAACGAAGGTGCGATAACAGAAATAATCGCGCCTGCCTCCATAAGCAATCGGGCTTTACGTTCAGCAATCTCACCGCCTCCTACTAATAAACAAGGTTTATCTTTGAGCTGACAGAATATTGGAAAGTAATCCATATTCATTCCCCTATTTATTGAGATAATTCATTACGACTGCGTACACTGACAGTATTCTCTTCAACCTTGACATCAAAATGAGTGATCGAGAAATTCTCATCCTCAAGACAAAAACCGTCCGTTAAACGAAAATGCTGTTTTTTTAATGGGCTGACGATATACAACTCATTTTCATGTTCAGCAATCAGCCCTCGAGACAGGACACTAGAATGTGCAAAGGGATCTATATTACTTAACGCATATAAACGTGCATCTGAATAAGGGCGAAATATGGCAACATGATCTTGTTCCACCAGCGCACAAACACCTGTTCCTGGCGTAATGTCATCTAATTGGCAAACCGCTATCCATTGGCTCATGATTGTGCCTCCTCAGTGACCAGTTTGATATCAATACGTTCGTGTAAACGTGCGGGACGATGTTGAAATCGTTCTTTTACCGTTTGCACCGTCGGATCAGGCATTGGATTATTAATAAAGTGGGCAAAGCGTTTTAATGCTTTTGGAGAATCAACCGTTTCTTTCCATTCACAAGCGACACGTTCTTGTAAGGCTTTCAGTTCTTTTTCTAACTGTGCATTTAAGCCTAATTTGTCGTTAATAATGACATCGCGTAAATATTCAATACCGCCTTCTAGATTGTCTAACCACACTGAAGTGCGTTGCAGCTTATCGGCAGTGCGAATATAAAACATCATAAAGCGGTCGATATAATGCACTAAAGTTTCTTCATCGAGATCTGAAGCAAACAGATCTCCATGACGTGGTTTCATACCACCATTTCCACCAAAATAGAGGTTCCAGCCTTTATCTGTGGCGATAATACCCACATCTTTTCCTTGAGCTTCAGAACATTCACGGGTGCAACCTGAAACGCCAAATTTCATCTTATGAGGTGTTCTAATACCTTTATAACGATGCTCTAATGCAACACCCAAACCGACGCTGTCACCAACGCCAAAACGACACCAACTACTGCCTACACAGGTTTTTACCATACGCAGTGCTTTCGCATAGGCATGACCTGTTTCAAAACCAGCCGCAATCAGTTTTTCCCAAATCGCGGGTAAATCCTGTTTATGCGCACCGAACATTGCCATGCGTTGCGAGCCAGTAATTTTGGTATACAAATTGTATTCCTGAGCAATTTGCCCAATCGCAATAATGCCTGCGGGGGTAATTTCTCCACCAGGAGAACGAGGAATAATGGAATAAGTTCCATCTTTTTGCATATTCGCGAGGAAGTTGTCGTTAGTATCTTGCAGAGAAACTAAATCATCACGCAAGATATAATCATTCCAACATGAAGCAAGCAATGAACCCACGGTTGGTTTACATACTTCACAGCCATAACCTTGACCGTGTTTTTGCAGCAGTTCATCAAAACTTTTCAGCCCTTCTACGCGAATAAGATGATAAAGCTCTTGGCGAGAATAGTGAAAATGCTCACAAAGATGGTGATTAACTTCAATGCCTTGTTTTGCTAATTCTGCATTTAAGACTTGGGTCACAAGAGGAATACAACCACCACATCCCGTACCTGCTTTGGTTTCTGCTTTAATAGCAGCGACCGTATGACACCCTCGTTCAATGGCTTGAATAATGTCGCCTTTTGTCACATCAAAACAAGAGCAGATTTGTGCCGTTTCAGGCAAGGAATCTACACCTATTGCCGGCTTACTTCCTGCATGTGTCGGCAAAATTAAGGCATCTGGATGCTCGGGTAATTCAATGGTGTTTAGTGATAATTGCAAGAGATTGCCATAATCTTCGGTATCGCCTACTAATACGGCACCTAATAGGTATTTATTATCTTCACTGACAATCAGGCGTTTATAAATTTCTTTGCCTTCATCAAGATAAATATAACTACGGCATCCTTCTTGACGACCATGAGCATCACCAATACCGCCCACATCAACACCTAGCAGTTTTAATTTTGCACTTAAATCAGCGCCCTGAAAGACAGAGTGATGACCTAATAAATTATCGACGGCAACTTGTGCCATTTTGTAACCCGGTGCCACTAAGCCGAAGGTTTTATTTTGCCAAGATGCACATTCACCAATGGCGTAAATATCAGGATCGGTTGTTTGGCAATAATCATTAATGACAATACCGCCTCGAGGGGCAATAGCTAGATCACATTGACGAGCTAATTTATCTTTCGGGCGAATACCTGTGGAAAACACAATAAAGTCCACTTCAAGAGAAGTACCATCTGCAAATTGCAGTGTTTTACGTGCGCTTTCTCCTGTCGATAATATTTCTTGTGTATTTTTAGAGGTATGCACTTTTACTCCCATACGCTCTATTTTTCGCTTAAGTTGCTCTCCCCCTAATGTATCAAGCTGTTCTGCCATTAATGTGGGTGCGAACTCGATAACGTGAGTTTCGATGCCTAAACTTTTGAGTGCGCCAGCAGCTTCTAAACCTAAAAGCCCTCCACCAATCACCGCCCCTTTACGACTAATACGTGCGCAAGATTCAATAGCATTTAAATCTTCAATAGTCCGATAGACAAAGCAATCTGGTGAGTTATTTCCCTTAATTGGCGGAACCCATGGATAAGAGCCTGTTGCCATCACTAATTTATCGTAACTAACACAACGCCCTGTATTAGTGTGTACCACTTTTTCGTCACGATTAATGGTTATCACGCGTTCACCCATTAATACTTCTATTTGGTGTTTTTCGTAATAGCCTTGTTTAACTAAAGAGAGTTCTTCTGCGGTGTGATGGGAGAAATAAGAGGAGAGATGGACTCTATCGTATGCAACGCGAGGTTCTTCACAAAAGACGACAATATTAAATTCTTCATTGCCACCTTTATCAATCAGCTCTTCGATATAACGGTGCCCCACCATACCGTTACCGATGATTGCGAGTGTTTTCTTGCTCATTTTTGCCTCAAATTTAAAGATTTCTAAGGCTAAAATACGAAACTACTCATAAGAGATATTGATGAATATCAAATACAGCTTAATCAATTCAGCTAATACAACTTAATAGTCAATGAGTTACTACTAAAGGAGTATTTCATCATCCTGTTCTTGCGGTTAATTATTCTTCTACCATAATTAATTATGACCACCTTATAACGAAGAGTTATATATAAGCGTAATTAAAACTTTGCGCATTGGTCACGTTTTGCCTAAGTTAATTTCACAAAGTAATAACTAATAAGTTATTGACATAACGACTTTAGCTACACCATTTCAGGGAGCGTCTCATGAAAGCAAAATTATTATCATTATTGGTTGTGGGTGCCCTTTCCGTACCGGCATTTGCAGCAACTCCTGCTAATACATTAATTGTGGTGCAAGGGCTTGATGATTTAGTCAGTCTTGATCCTGCTGAAAGTAATGAGCTATCGAGTATTCAAACTGTACCGAGTTTATATCAACGTATTGTTCAACCTAATCGTGATAATCCAGAAATTAATGAACCGATTTTGGTTGAAAGTTGGCAAGCAAATCCTGAACAAAAAACGATCGTATTTAAAATTAAACCCGATGCAAAATTTGCATCAGGTAACGCTGTGCGTCCTGAAGATATTATCTTCTCTTATCAGCGTGCGATCATCATGAATAAATCACCCGCCTTTATTCTAAATGTATTGGGTTGGAAAACAGATAACATTAATTCGTTACTCAAAAAAATCAGTGATAACGAATTGGAAGTACGTTGGACTGCCGATGTTAGCCCTGATGTTGTGCTAAATATCCTTTCAACCCCAATTGCTTCTATCGTTGATGAAAAACTAGTTTCTGCTCATATTAAAAATAATGATTTTGGTAATAACTGGCTGAAAATGAACTCAGCAGGAAGTGGTGCATACAAAATGCGCGCTTATCAACCACGTCAAGCCATTGTGTTAGAGGCTAACCCTCTGTCACCGACTGGCGCACCTAAGATGGCGAATATTATTATTAAAAACGTGCCTGATCCGGCATCACGTCGCTTATTGATTGAAAAAGGCGATGCAGATATTGCGCGTGAACTGGGTACGGATCAAACCGCAGCTTTAGCAGGCAAAGCAGGTATTCAAATTTTAAATATTCCTTCTGCTGAACAAGTTTATATGGCTTTTAATACCGACAGCGGAAACCCTGCACTGAGTAACCCTGCATTTTGGGAAGCATCTCGTTATTTAATTGACTACAAAGGTATTACTGAAGATTTAATGCGTGGTCAGTATTTTATTCATCAAAGCTTCTTACCTGTAGGTTTACCGGGCGCATTAGAAGATAACCCATTCACTTTTGATCCAGCAAAAGCCAAAGAAATTTTAGCCAAGGCGGGGATCACCAATGCACGCTTTACATTAGATGTTGAGAACAAAGTTCCTTACATCACGGTGGCACAATCCATCCAAGCAAGCTTTGCTCAAGCTGGTGTACAAGTCGATTTATTGCCTGCGGCAGGTAGTCAAGTGTATAGCCGTGTGCGCGCTAAACAACATCAAGCAGCTATCCGTTTTTGGATCCCTGATTATTTTGATGCACACTCAAACGCCAGTGCCTTTGCTTATAACGACGGACAATCCAACACTGTTGCTTGGTTAAATGGCTGGAAAATTCCTGAATTAAGTCAGCAAACATTGGCAGCACTTAATGAAGCGGACAAGGCAAAACGTCAATCCCTCTATACTGAAATGCAAAAAGAGTTACAACGTAGCTCGCCTTATGTGTTTATCGACCAAGGTAAAAACCAAATCGTTATGCGCGATAACATCAAAGGTTATGCGCAAGGCCTAAATGCAGATATGGTTTATTATGACAAAGTAACTAAGTAATCTTTTTTTCAGAAACCCTCCACAGTCATGTTACTGTGGAGGGTCTATTTTTGTCATTTCACTAGGCTATTGCTGTATGAATACTGCTATGACGTTATCTTTTCGTCTTAAAGGTCAGTTAATTACCTTTGCTCAAGGTATATTGACACTGGTGCTGACGCTTTTAGGGCTTCTTGTTATCACTTTTACGCTTTCTGTACTTTCACCTGTCGATCCTGTCTTACAAATTGTCGGTGATCACGCAAGCCTCGAAACCTATAACCAAGTAAAACATGAGTTAGGGCTGGATTTACCTATCTACATGCAGTTTTTTCACTATGTGGAAGCACTGCTGCAAGGACATTTAGGTACAGCGACATCAACAGGTCAGCCTGTTCTTGATGATTTGTTAGCGACCTTCCCCGCTACATTGGAATTAGCAACTGTTGCATTATTGATTGGTGCCAGTCTCGGTATTTTATTCGGCGTTTTATGTGCGCGGTTTGTGGGAACGCCCCTCGATTTTATTTTGCGAATTCTAACGTTATTAGGCAGTTCAGTTCCTATTTTCTGGTTAGGTTTGATTTTACTCTTGATCTTCTATGCCACATTACAATGGACTGCTGGCCCCGGGCGATTAGACGATATCTATCAATTCACCATTGAACCCGTAACAGGTTTTGCATTAATTGATACATTATTAGCTGGCGATAAAGAGGCTTTTTTTAATGCGTTATCACACCTGATTTTGCCCGTTTCCCTATTAGCTTATTTTGCCCTTGCTTCTATCACTCGCTTAACTCGCTCGGCATGTTTAAACGAAATGAATAAAGAGTATGTCACGCTAGCAAGAGCGAAAGGCATTGGTGAATTACGTATTCTTTTTTATCACGTACTGCCTAATATTCGTGGTGTTTTAATGACTATTATCGCCCTGTCTTACACGGGTATGCTAGAAGGGGCGGTATTGACAGAAACCGTCTTTTCTTGGCCGGGAATTGGTCGATATCTCACAACAGCGCTTTTTGCAGGAGATACCACAGCCATTATGGGCGGTACTTTAATTATCGGTTTATGCTTTGTCTTTATTAATAATGTAACCGATATTGTTATTCGTTTGACTGATCCGAGGCTCCGCTAATGTCATCCTCATTTTTAAGAAAAATAGCGCGTTCGCCTTCCGCATTTATCGGTTTATCGTTGCTTATTTTACTGTTAATTATTGCGATTTTCGCACCTTGGTTGGCTCCTTATGATCCAAATTGGCAACATGCTGCCCAACGTTTATTAGCACCCAATGCTCAACATTGGCTAGGCACCGATAATTATGGGCGAGATATTCTTTCTCGCCTGATCTACGGTACTCGCCCCATGCTAGGTTTAGTGGGGCTGGTGGCGCTTATTACGTTACCTTTAGGATTATTGATTGGGATTTTATCGGGATATTACGGCGGTTGGACTGAACGTATTTTAATGCGCTTCACCGATATTGTGATGTCAATGCCTTCTCTTATTCTCGCTTTCGCCTTTGTCGCAATGTTAGGTCCAGGTCTGTTAAATGGGGCATTAGCGCTGGCTTTAACGGCATGGCCTGCTTATGCACGACAATCGCGCAGTGAAATTCAACATTTACGTAATAGTGATTATCTCGCTGCGGCTGAAATGATGGGAATTAAGGGTATTCGATTGTTATGGGGACATATCTTACCCCTCTGTTTACCTTCAGCTATTGTACGTTTAGCGCTGAACTTAGCAGTGATTATCCTCGCGGCAGCAGGATTAGGCTTTCTTGGATTAGGCGCTCGGCCACCAATGGCAGAATGGGGAGCAATGATCTCAGAAGGCATGCCTGTTATTTTTGATCAATGGTGGGTTGCCGCTATTCCGGGTACGGCAATTTTGATCAGCAGTCTAGCATTTAATTTATTGGGTGATGGATTACGCGATGTATTGGGAGATACCCATGAATAAAGCACCATTAATTGAGGTAAATAACCTCTGTATTGATTTCCCAAAGGCAAGAGTGGTCAATAATGTCTCTTTTACTTTAGGGCAAGAGCGTTTAGCGGTTGTCGGCGAATCAGGTTCTGGCAAATCAATGACCGCTCGTGCATTAATGGGATTAGTTCGTCAGCCGGGAAAAGTCAGCGCAGATAAACTCAATTTGCAGGGAGATAATCTATTGGATTTTTCCTCTCGCCAATGGAATAACATTCGAGGTAATACCATTTCAATGGTACTACAAGATCCTCGTTACGCCTTAAACCCTGTAAAAACCATTTATCAACAAGTAGAAGAAACCGTAAAACAGCATCAAAAACTTTCGCGCCAAGATAGACGTCAACTTATCATCGATACACTGTTGTCTGTCGGCTTACCTGAACAGAATATTTATCGCTATCCCGGTGAATTATCAGGGGGAATGGGACAACGTGCAATGATAGCGATTGCACTTATTAATAATCCAACGATTTTAATAGCTGATGAGCCGACTTCTGCACTTGATGCACAATTACGCCATCAAATCCTTGAGCTGATCACCACACAGTGTGAACAACGTAATATGGGCTTATTGCTCATTAGCCATGATTTGCCCCTTGTTGCCGAATATTGTGAACGTGTCATGGTGATGTACCAAGGCGAACAAGTTGACGAACTCAGTGCGAAGGCGCTACCAACTGCCACACATCCTTATACTCGTACACTTTGGACATGCAGACCTAATGCAAGCACTTATGGCACTCAATTGCCTGTATTAGATAGAACGCTTAATTTCAAGGGGCTGCATCATGCTAATTGATATTCATGATTTACATGTTCAATTTGAACAAGGTAAACAAGCAAAGCACGTTGTAAAAGGCATTAATTTACATATTCAACAAGGTGAAACCTTTAGCTTAATAGGTCGTTCTGGTTGCGGAAAATCGACTGTTTTACGAGTGATTGCTGGGTTATTGCCCCATTGGCAAGGTAATATATCGCTTTTAGGGCAAACCATTAAACCTCAACAACGTTTCCAAGGAGCATTACGCCGTAATATACAAATGGTGTTTCAAGATCCCTACGCTTCTTTGCACCCTCAACACCGTATTGAACGTGCATTTTCTGAGCCGTTAAAAATCCATCAAATTCCTTTTGATAAAAATACGATTGAACAAGCATTAGCCCAAGTTGGTTTACCCGCAGATGTGACAAGTCGTTATCCTCATCAACTTTCTGGCGGTCAGCGTCAACGTATTGCCATTGCAAGAGCCATTTTATTACAACCAAAATTATTGCTTTTAGACGAGCCAACTTCAGCACTCGATATGTCAGTACAAGCAGAGATTTTAAATCTGCTTAACACACTGAAAAAAGAGCATAATATGACATATTTATTAGTAAGTCATGATGCAGATGTTATTGCACATATGTCGGATAGAGCTGCATTAATGGAAAATGGGGAACTCACACAACATTATGATCGGGATGCGTTATCAAAAGGGATACATCGTCTTGATTGACATAAAAGAGAATGAACAGAAGAAAAGTGAATAAATAGAAGAAAAGATCCGAGCAGTATTGCATTGTTAATACTGCTCTTTTTAATAGTACTGTTTAGTAGTACCAATTTTTAATTGTTCTGCTCTGTGTTTAAACTAATAAGCCTGGGAAAATAGAACGTAGCCCAGTCACAATAAATTCAATACCTAACGACATTAATAATAAGCCCATTATACGAGTAACCACGTTAATGCCGGTTTGCCCTAAATATTTCACTAAGAGTGTTGCACTGCGAAACAGTAACCAACAGCAAAATGCAAAAAAGATACTAGTTGCGGCTAATCCTAAAAAGTTAGTAAAACCTTCCCAACGAGAGCTCCACACAATACAAGAACTGATTGCCCCAGGTCCTGCCATTAATGGCAATGCTAAAGGCACAACAGCAACACTATTACGAACCGCGGATTCGTTTCGTTCTTGATTGTTTTGTTTATCTTCTCCTAAACGCCCATTTATCATTGTCATTGCAATAGTAACAATCAGCATTCCCCCTGCTATACGAAACGAGTCGATAGAAATACCGAAAATATTCAGTATAGAATCACCGATTAACAGAGAAGAAACTAAAATAATTGCAACGGAGCCATTCGCAATTAAGTTTGTTTTGTTACGCCCAGCATCAGTTTGATAACTCGTCATACTAATAAAGACAGGCAAAATACCAATTGGGTTTACAATCGCAAAAAGACCGACAAAAAATTTAATATAACCGGATAAATCCAGCAGTGACCCCATGAAAAGCCCCTTCTTGGCTAGTAAACATGCGAATTATTCTATAAAAGATAGAGTAACTCTAAAAAATGCGCGTTACTTTAAATCAATAAACCAGTTAATTCTATTAGTTAACAAGTTTTTACCTAAAATATTCTCTTGCAAACTAATCAAAACCTAGTGGTTTAATTTTATATCTAAATAAAGCATACGACAAAAAAATTGTTGAATATTTATTACATATAAGAATCATTCTCATAAACAGCCATGCTGAAAGGTGTCAGCTTGCTAATTTTGTGATGTATGTCACGTTAATTAATTAGAAAGATGGTAAGCTGTCATCATTCGAAGAAATAGGATTACTTCGAAAATATATTTACCTTTATTATTGTTTTTTTTAAGTTTTTTAAGCAAATTATGCCTTCTAATAATTATTACTAAAATGAGCACATTGTCATCTATCTAAGCTATCCTTATTAGTTATGATGAAAACGGCTAATTTGCTTAAAAAATTTAACATTTTATCAGGAGTCTCTTTATGTCTGTAACTAACGTTACTGAACTCAATGATTTGGTTGCTCGTGTAAAAAAAGCTCAACGTGAATTTGCTAACTTCTCTCAAGAACAAGTTGATGCTATTTTCCGTGCTGCTGCATTAGCTGCCGCTGACGCCCGTATTCCTCTTGCAAAATTAGCTGTAAAAGAGTCTGGTATGGGTATCGTTGAAGATAAAGTGATTAAAAACCACTTTGCTTCTGAGTATATCTACAATGCGTATAAAGACGAAAAAACCTGCGGGATCTTATCTGAAGATCTGACTTATGGCACAATGACCATTGCTGAACCTATTGGGATCATCTGTGGTATCGTACCAACCACTAACCCAACTTCTACTGCGATTTTTAAAGCATTAATTAGCTTAAAAACGCGTAATGGTATTATTTTCTCTCCGCACCCTCGTGCAAAAGAAGCAACAAACCGTGCTGCTGAAATCGTCTTGAATGCCGCTATCGCCGCTGGCGCACCAAAAGACATTATCGGTTGGATTGATGAGCCTTCTGTTGCTCTATCTAACGCATTAATGCACCATGATGATATTAACCTGATCTTAGCGACAGGTGGTCCAGGCATGGTTAAAGCTGCGTATAGTTCTGGGAAGCCCGCTATCGGTGTTGGTGCAGGTAATACGCCAGTTGTTATTGATGATTCTGCTGATATCAAACGTGCAGTGGCTTCAATCTTAATGTCTAAAACTTTCGATAACGGCGTAATTTGTGCATCAGAGCAATCTGTTATCGTTGTTGATAGCATTTATAAACAAGTTCGTGAGCGTTTCTCAACTCACGGCGGTTACATGCTAACAGGTAAAGAATTAAAAGCGGTTCAAGACATCATCTTAAAAGATGGCAACTTAAACGCAGCGATTGTGGGTCAACCTGCAACAAAAATTGCTGAAATGGCTGGCATTGAAGTACCTGTAAATACCAAAATTTTAATTGGTGAAGTAAAAGAAACAACAGAAGCAGAACCTTTTGCTCACGAGAAATTATCTCCACTATTAGCCATGTACCATGCTCAATCGTTTGAGGATGCCGTTCTAAAAGCGGAAAAATTAGTTGAAATGGGTGGTATCGGTCACACTTCTTGCTTATATACAGACCAAGATAACTGCCCTGAGCATGTTGCCTACTTCGGCGACAAGATGAAAACATCTCGTATTTTAATCAATACTCCAGCATCTCAAGGTGGTATTGGTGACTTATACAACTTTAAACTTGCTCCTTCTCTAACATTAGGTTGTGGTTCATGGGGTGGTAACTCCATCTCTGAAAACGTAGGGCCAAAACACCTTATCAACACTAAAACCGTGGCGAAAAGAGCAGAAAATATGTTGTGGCATAAACTTCCTAAATCTATTTACTTCCGCCGTGGTTGTTTACCTATCGCACTAGAAGAGATTGCGACAGACGGTAAGAAACGTGCCTTTATCGTGACCGATAGTTTCTTATTCAACAATGGTTATGTTGATGAAGTAGCTCGTGTACTGAAAAAATTTGGTGTTGAAACAGAAGTCTTTTTTGAAGTTGAAGCAGACCCAACATTAAGTGTTGTGCGTAAAGGCGCAGAACAGATGAATAGCTTTAAACCAGACGTGATCATCGCATTAGGTGGTGGTTCACCAATGGATGCAGCAAAAATTATGTGGGTTATGTATGAACACCCAGAAACCCACTTCGAAGAATTAGCATTACGCTTTATGGATATCCGTAAACGTATTTACAAATTCCCAAAAATGGGTGTGAAAGCACAAATGGTTGCTATCACAACAACATCAGGTACTGGCTCCGAAGTAACACCATTTGCGGTAGTCACTGATGATGAAACAGGTCAAAAATATCCATTAGCAGACTATGCATTAACACCAGATATGGCTATCGTTGATGCAAACCTTGTTATGAATATGCCTAAATCTCTGTGTGCATTTGGTGGTTTAGACGCTGTAACTCACGCATTAGAAGCCTACGTTTCTGTATTAGCGAACGAATATTCTGATGGACAAGCACTGCAAGCATTAAAATTACTGAAGGAATATCTGCCTGCAAGTTATCATGAAGGCGCTAAAAATCCTGTTGCTCGTGAACGTGTTCATAATGCGGCAACGATTGCTGGTATTGCTTTTGCTAACGCATTCTTGGGTGTTTGTCACTCAATGGCGCATAAATTAGGCTCTGAGTTCCATATTCCTCACGGTTTAGCTAATGCGTTATTAATTTCAAACGTTATTCGTTATAACGCTAATGATAACCCAACCAAACAAACTGCATTTAGCCAATACGACCGCCCTCAAGCACGTCGTCGTTATGCAGAAATTGCTGATCACTTAGAACTTTCAGCACCGGGTGACCGTACTGCGGCTAAAATTGAGAAATTGTTGGCTTGGTTAGAAGAAATGAAATCTTCATTAGGTATTCCATCTTCTATTCGTGAAGCTGGCGTCCAAGAAAGTGATTTCTTAGCAAGAGTTGATAAATTATCTGAAGATGCGTTTGACGATCAGTGTACTGGTGCTAACCCTCGTTACCCACTGATCTCTGAACTGAAACAACTGTTATTAGATTCTTACTACGGTCGTGAATTTAATGAACATCCCGTTGTTGAAGTAAAAGAAGAAACAAAACCAGCTAAAAAAAGCAGTAAAAAATAATCGAAACACACTGTGTTAATGTGATCCTCAATATTTCGGTTATTTGCTCTTAAATAGAAACCCAGTCTTATGGCTGGGTTTTTTTATGGTTGATCACTTGGTAATGTGCATTTTGCTACTGATTTCTGAGATTGGGAAATAAAGCGAGAGAAGTCACTATTCAGTCATAAATTATAAGTGTTTACACTTAGTTAATAAGTTTGATCCTTACTATAAAAATAGTGTCTTCCCTTATGTATTCATAATTAGCTCAGAAAAAGGCGCTGTGCAACTTATCTCTTAAATCACATTATTGCATTACCATATTATAAAAAATGGCTTATGGGCGATTATAGAGCGTATCAAACTCCTCTCCTCTTTCATTAGTTGGTTTAATTATTTCATTCTTACCTTGTTTACTTCATAAAATGACTATCGCGAAATGTTCTTTGAAACCATCGTATTCGCTTTACGATTTACAATCGTATTTTTCTTCTTATCCGATAAAAATAAATAGACTTCATCATTTTGATTATTAATTAGTGATCAAAATATAGAGATATAAATATTTTATATCTATATCCACATTGGATTTATAAAAAACATAGTTTCAATAAAATATTATCAAAATGAGGCTTGTTAGCTTGCAAACGTAATAAAGGTCGCTATTTGTGCATTCTACTTAAAAATTACTCCTTTAGGAGTATAAAAGAAGCCAGTTTATCCGTATTGGCAGGCATAAAGTGAAGTGTTTTATTTATTCAATGACAACTTAAGCATCTTATAATCAGCATCGATAAAACCCGATATAAATGTTTCATTATACAAACCATAGATAAAAGAAATATTTTTTTGTATTTTATGACTATCTTTATTCAATTTTATTAAACTATGAATAATATAAATGCATCAAATGTCTATCTCTCTTATCATTTGTAAAAAACAATATCGACATCACAAAACAAACACCTTACGTATATTTGATTATGTCTTTTTTGATTAATGATAATGAAATCGATGAAATAGATAAATTTTCCTATCAAAAAATAACATATCTTCACAGAAGAAAATCAAACTCACCGCAATTTGATATAAAAAAAGCCAAGAAATTGGCTAAAATTTAAAAATATATAAATATTTTTTAGTATTACGTTATATAACACTTTATTTGAATTCTTATTTCATCCCCCTCTTTTACTCTGACAAATTAGTAAAAGAGGGAAATTGAAAAGGTTACTCTTGTTCAATACACCCTTTTAGCGTTGCCTGCGTATAATGCTTGCGGCAGACTGAAACATATTTTTCATTTCCACCTATTTCAACTTGAGCACCATCACTCAGTACATTTCCTTTATCATCTAAGCGTAATACTTTATTTGCCTTTCTACCGCAGTAACATACTGTTTTAAGTTCTACTAGTTTATCAGCCCATGCTAATAAATAAGCACTGCCTGTAAATAACTCACCTCTAAAATCCGTTCTTAGCCCATAAGTGAGAACGGGAATATCATAGGTATCCGTTATTTCACAAAGTTGTTCGACATGTGCCTTACTTAAAAATTGGCATTCATCAATCAATACACAGTGAATAGGCTGTTTGTTATGCTCAGCAACAATAACGTCACGAATATTCATATCATCACTAAAGAGTAATGCATCCGCACTTAATCCTATCCTTGAACTAATCTTTCCTTTTGCAAAGCGTGTATCAATAGCCGCAGTGAAAATCAAAGTACGCATTCCTCGTTCATTATAGTTATAAGAGGATTGCAATAAAGATGTTGATTTTCCAGCGTTCATGGCTGAATAATAAAAGTAAAGTTGAGCCATCAGCTCACTCCTTAAATAGTGTTTATTTTCACGAGCGACAGTCTAACATAAACAATCTACAAGTTATCCATAACAAGTATTTATTACCTTTATTTCTATTCTAGATATACCACCGAAAGATGAAGTTCGTTGTTAATGCTAATTTTTGCTTAAAAAATAAATAGCTTTAATAAGTACTTAACATATTAAAACACCCCTTGATATACCTTTATTAAAGTATGAAAGTTAGTCCGATTCCATTTTTAGAAAAAAGTCCGTTATTATAAAAAAATGAACAAAGCTTTCTATTCTTTAGCATTAGCGCTATCATCAGTTAAAAGATGCATTTCCTTACTAATATTTCCTTTATTGACTAAAGATGCCTCAACTTTTATTATTTTTTTCGTTGAGATATTAGTTTAAAAAAAAGAAATTTTACGTAAGGTTTGTATTTAGGTATTGCAGAAATTTAAATAGCAATCTATTATTAGTATTACATCAGCCAACAACATTTATTTGAGACCAGGAAAATGAGCGAATCTTTAAAAATATTAAATAACATCCGTACTCTCCGTGCACAAGCAAGAGAAACTTCTTTAGAAACTTTAGAAGAAATGCTGGAGAAACTCGAAGTTGTCGTTAATGAGCGTCGTGAAGAATTCTCATTAGAAAAAGCAGCTGAAGAAGAACGTGTTCAAAAATTACAAAAATACCGTGAAATGCTAGAAGAAGCTGGTATTGATCCAACAGACTTACTTGAAGCAAGTGCTGTTAATAAAACAGGCCGTGCTAAACGTGCAGCTCGCCCTGCTAAATACTCTTACGTTGATGAAAATGGTGAAACTAAAACTTGGACAGGCCAAGGTCGTACACCAGCTGTAATCAAACGTGCTATTGATGAAGAAGGCAAATCATTAGACGATTTCCTGCTGTAATTTAAGTCAATACTCTATTTGAAATACCCTTTTAATTATTTAAAAGGGTATTTTCTTGTTTGCCCCATTTAATTAAACAAGCGTTTAATTTTAATATGTGCTGATGTAGTTTGTATTAGATATGGGTAAGCAAAAATAAAAAATGTAATAACTGCGTTATTTATTTTTATTTATAATGAAAAAGGAGCTTTTATAGCTCCTTTTTTCTTTGATCCAATTAAACTAATATTATTAATTTTTATAATAACTTAAATACCAATCAACAAACTGTTTTACGCCATATTCTACTTCGGTATTCGGCGAGAAACCTATCGTCTCAAACAAGTCTTGGCAATCAGCACAAGTAGAAAGAACATCGCCATCTTGCATTGGCATTAAATTCAATTTAGCTTTAATATTTAATGACTTTTCTATCGCTTCAATGAATGCCATCAATTTGGTTGGTTGCCCATTACCCACATTATAGATTTTATAAGGGGCAGAACTTGAAGACGTTTCACCTTTCTCTACTGTCCAGTTTTCATCTGCTTCTGGTACAACATTAACTAATCGAACAACAGATCCCACAATATCATCGACATAAGTGAAATCACGCGTCATATTTCCACTGTTATAAACATCAATAGGTTCACCAGCTAGCATTGCCTTAGTAAATTTAAATAATGCCATATCAGGGCGTCCCCAAGGACCATATACCGTGAAGAAACGTAATCCTGTTGTCGGTAATTGATATAAATGTGAATAGCTATGAGACATTAACTCATTGGCTTTCTTTGTTGCCGCATATAATGAAACTGGGTGATCAACACTATCTTCTGTTGAGAAAGGCTGTTTCTGATTTAAACCATAAACTGAGCTTGAAGAGGAATAGATAAGATGTCCGACTTTATTATGGCGGCATCCTTCTAATATATTAATATGACCAACAATATTCGCATCAATATATGCCATTGGGTTTTCAATTGAATAGCGAACACCCGGTTGGGCGGCTAAGTGAATAACTCGGTCAAATTGGTGTGATGCAAATAATTGAGCCACTTTTGCTGAGTCAACGATATCAAGTTTCTCAAAATGGAATTTTTCTAGCTGTTGTAATTTAGCTAATCGAGCTTCTTTTAAGCGCACATCATAATAATCATTCAGGTTATCTATTCCGACAACATGATAACCCATTTCGATTAAACGCTGGCTCATATGATAGCCAATAAAACCCGCAGCACCTGTTACCAATATTTTCATATTATTACTCAAATAACCCAATAATTTATTTTTCATGTCAACGCTATCATGCTTAATATCACCTAGATTAAACATCATAACGCTTAACATAGTCATACATTACAGAAATCAACATGGCTCAATGCTAAATGCATCGAGCCATACCTTAATCTCTTACAATCACTTTATCTAGCTTTTCCCGTAAATATCCACCTATTATGCATCATTCATTTACGGAGGTTATACAACGAGATTGACCATATAAATGATTATTAATCGGCTTTATATCACTGTATCTTTAATGATTTTAGCCATTGTGCAAAGTCTTCACCAAACTCTTCGTGCTGTATTCCATATTCTACGAAGGCTTTCATATACCCTAATTTATTACCACAATCGTGGCTTTTCCCTTGTAGGTGATAAGCTTCAACAGCTTCTTTTTCAATCAACATTGCAATCGCATCAGTTAACTGAATTTCATCTCCAGCGCCAGGTGCGGTTTTCGCTAATAGTGGCCAAATACTTTCAGATAACACATAACGCCCTACGATAGATAAATTCGACGGTGCTTCTTCTTTTTTAGGTTTTTCAACAACACGAGTAATTGGTTTGCTATCTCCTGGACATAAACTTTCGCCCATGCAATCAACAATGCCATAATTAGAGACTTCATCTTCAGGAACAGGTTCAACAAGAATTTGACTTGCACCTGAACGTTCAAAGTGAGAAAGCATTTCTTTTAAATTAACTTTCGTTAAATCAGCACTGTATCTATCTAAAATAACATCAGGCAGGATAACAGCGAAAGGTTCATCACCAATTAATGGTTTAGCACATAAAATGGCATGGCCTAATCCTTTTGCTATTCCCTGACGAGTTTGCATAATAGTGACGTGGCTTGGACAAATGCCTTGTACTTCTTCTAATAACTGGCGTTTAACTCGTTTTTCTAAAATCGCTTCTAATTCAAAACTTGTATCAAAATGGTTTTCAATTGAATTTTTAGATGAGTGTGTAACAAGTACAATTTCATTAATACCTGCTGCGATACATTCATTCACTACATATTGAATAAGAGGCTTATCAACCACAGGCAACATTTCTTTTGGAATTGCCTTGGTTGCAGGTAGCATTCTTGTTCCTAATCCAGCAACAGGGATAACTGCTTTTCTAACTTTACGTACTGCTGATGACATTATACTTCTCCTGCAATTCGTACCGTTCTACTTTCAAATATAAATGGGTACAATTAAAAATAATCGCCAGAGTATACCAGCTAATATCTAGGGATAAACAGAGCGCTACCCGCTAATTGAGATAGTTCTTCATTTATGTTTAATATATGCACGATATTCTGTTTTTATTTAATCTACATTTAACTTTTATAGATAGGGGAAAACATTAATTTAATCTGATTTGTGTTATCCCAAATTCTACATTGCCAATTTGTTCCCTCGCATTTTACTTGGCTAATATATAAAAGTTGCAATGTACCTAAAGGGACACCGCTATTTAATTCAAATTTTTTACTTTCTGTTTTTATTTCAGCTCGTAATCCTGCTGATGCCAATAATATATTTTTTTTCTGCGTATGATAATATCCTAGCGTGATGGGAAATTGTCCTTTCACCCCAATCTCATTAAGCATTTTATTTAATTTATTCAACATATTATACATACTTGGTAAAGATCGTATTTTTTCTGATGACTTTAATACGTCATTAAAAACAACCCGTAAGAGTAAAGCGACCAAAAGCCCATTTTCATCATCTCTCGATATATCGACACAATAGAAAATAATTTGATCTTCGGATAAAGCCGCAATATCAAATAACAAACCCATTTTAGTGATATCATTTAATTGACGATAGTTAACACAATATCCCGCAACAACCTGCTTAACTTGAGGTTGCATCTGTTTTATGAACGACTGAATATAGTGGGTATCTTTTCGTAAGCTATTCCAAAGCGGTTCTAAATGTATACCTTCTATTAACACTGATTCAAAAAAGCCAGGGCATAATACTTCAATGACTTTTTGTTTTAATTTATCAAGATGTGTTATTGGCTTAAGAAAAATCTCTTGCGCCCCTAAACGCAACATATCATCTATTTCAGCCATATTATCTGTACATGAAATAGCAATAACAGGAATAGCCCAATTACGTTGTTCAAGATGACACAAAAAAGTGGGACCATTCATTACTGGCATACGGATATCACATAAAATAAGATCAGGAAGTAACCCCCCTTCTAATAAAGATAATGCTTGGCTACCGTTATCTGTTGTATAAACGCAAGCTTTCTCATGTGAGAAATATTCCGTCAGCATGGTGCGAAAAACGACCTCATCATCAATTATTAAAATTTTTTTACCCACTAAGGCTTTGTTCATTGGTGACTCCGGTAACTATCATTTCACATGCTGATTAATTAGCGCTACATTATTAGTTTAGTTCAACATTGACGTTAATTATTCCCAATCGTTACTTTTTTCAATCTATGGGTAATCGTCATACTGATAACGTGAATTAGGACATTATTTTGTCAAGTTTATGCCCCTGCAATAGCCAATTATTCTACTCTAATTGCTGTGAACCTTACCATTTAGGTCAAAAAAACGCGCCAACAGCAGAAACATTGATGCGCTCGCGTTATAGCGCATTTGTTAAACATAATGCTGATTACTTAATAAAGACGTGGCACCCTTCTTGTCGTGTTGCCTCCTTGCATGATGAATTAGTTTCAGGCTTTCCCAATACACAATGGCTTGGCCTCAATGTTATCTCAGCACAAGCAAGCACAAATAAAAATGAGGCATATGTTGAATTCTCGGCTTGCTTTATTGAAAGAAATGCCGATGATAAACAGTACTTACATGAACGCTCTCGTTTTCTAAAAATAGATGACTGTTGGTTTTATATTGACGGTGTGAAACCGAAAGTGGGACGAAACGATCCCTGCCCCTGTGGTTCAGGGCGTAAATACAAAAAATGTTGTGAAAATAACATCAAATAACTGCAAACACAGAAGTAAAAGAAAGGATTTATCCATACATGCAACACCAAAATACACAAAAAAAAATACTGCGTACTATTTGCCCTGATGCAAAAGGGCTTATCGCTAAAATCACAAATATTTGCTACAAACATCAGTTAAATATTGTTCAAAATAGTGAGTTTGTTGATCATCGTACAGGTCGCTTTTTTATGCGCACAGAGCTTGAAGGTATCTTTAATGATGAAACCTTTCTTGCCGATTTAGATGATGCCTTACCACAAGGCTCCAAGCGCGAACTAAACACCGCAGGCCGTCGTCGCATTGTTATTATGGTGACAAAAGAAGCACATTGCTTGGGTGACTTATTAATGAAAAGTGCATTTGGTGATTTGGATGTTGAAATTGCCGCAGTCATTGGTAATCACGATACGTTAAAACATTTAGTAGAACAATTTGATATTCCTTTCCATCTTGTTAGCCATGAAGGCTTAACCCGTGATCAGCATGATGAAAAGTTAATTGCACAAATTAATCAATACAAACCTGATTATGTGGTACTCGCAAAATACATGCGTGTATTAACACCGGCATTTGTACAGAACTTCCCAAATCAAATTATCAATATTCACCACTCTTTCTTACCTGCTTTTATTGGCGCTCGCCCTTACCATCAGGCTTATGAGCGTGGTGTTAAAATTATTGGTGCAACAGCACACTACGTAAATGATAATTTAGATGAAGGTCCTATCATCACTCAAAATGTGATTAATGTTGACCATACGTTTTCTGCTGAAGATATGATGAGAGCGGGTCGAGATGTTGAAAAGAATGTTCTTAGCCATGCTTTATATTGGGTACTTTCACAACGTGTCTTCGTTTATGGTAACAGAACAATCATTTTATAAGTTTTTTGTTACTCATAACGCAAACCGTGTAACTATTTAAAGGTAAACCGCGATATAAAGCATATCGCGGTTTATTTTTTATCTCTTATTAATAGAGATGATATTGCTTAAAATCAATACGATAGCGCGTAAAGCTTGAACGATACGCACAATTTTACAGCAGTCAGTCTATTTTTAGTAAAATAGCGCTTTACAGATCTCAGGTATTTGGTATTATTGCGCCCGCTGTCACGGACAGCAGAACAATTTAATGT